>PVJA010001383.1:0-33616 GCA_004027025.1 Myocastor coypus | reverse complement strand
AATTTTTTTTTTTTTTTTTTGTCTTTTTGAGACAGGATCTCATTATACAGTTCAGGCTCGCATTGAGCTCACTTTTGTAGCCCAGGCTGATCTTGAACTCACACTGATCTCCCTGCCTCAGCCTCCCAAGTGCTGGGATTACAGGCATGCACCACCATGCCCGGTGAAGAGGAGAGCTTTTAGCACTTCACCTATATGCCAAACTTGAGCTCTGCGTTGGCTTTTCCCAGCAGAGCTCCCACTGGGGTCCCTTCCCTGCCACCCATGACCACAGTCCCCTTCTGTGACCCTCCACTATCTCTGTCCTAGCCTTTTTAACATCCAGCCAGCCCCGGGCTCCCAGATTTTCATCAGCAGAGCTGCTCTACAGCTCCCAAAACCCTATCCATTTCTCAGGAGTCTTTACTCATGCCGCTGCCAACCTGCAGATCTTCCTGAAGTTTCTCCTAAGTTCTCCATACATTAGCTTGTGTCTAGGGACTGCCTCGCAATCACCTCAGGCCCCAAACTTTGTACTTTATGTCTCTGTGCTGACTCCAGTGTCAGCATTAGGAGTCTTATGTAAGGCCTTCTCTTAATTATGCTCTACCTTCCACTTCTTGTCATCAAGGTACCATGTGAGTTGTCACCTAGACCAGGCATTTATGACATAAAGGGCCCCAAATCAGCTTCCTCAGCCCCCACCAGAAACATGTACTTGGTTTGTACATGCATCCTCCTGGACCAGAGGAGACTGGGCCTCTGCACTTAAACCACCACCATCGGAGCCAGGCATGGTGGCACACGCCTGTAATCCCAACACTCAGGAGGCTGAGGCAGAAGGATCAGTGTGAGCTCGAGACCAACCTAGGCTACAAAAGTGAGCTCAAGACCAACCTGAACTGCATAGTGAGACCCTGTCTCAAAAAGACAAAAAAAAAAAAAAAAAAAAAAAAAAAAAAAAAAAAAAAAAAAAAAAAAAAAAAAAAGAAAGAAAGAAAGAAACCACCACCGTCACTGCATTTCAGCTCCTCTGAAACTGTACACTTTTATTTCTGGGTTATATCAGTGCACCCTTTTTTAGCCCTGGTCTCTCTTTCTCTGGTCCCTGAAAGAGCAGGTTTTATCTGAAGTATTTTGTAAATATGTAAAAACAAACTTAATGTCGCATATATAATTGTTAAAGGTCCAATTGTGCCCCAGTGTGGTAACAGCAAATAATGCAAACCGGAGGATCTCTCACCAAATCATATCTGAGCCATCCACACCCTGAAGCATGGAGGTAAGCAGGTAAGAGACAGGCCCACACCAGCCTCTCTGCAGAGCTTGGGTTTGGGCGATGCCCGGTGGAATATGCCACTCACCTGATGATTCCCTCTGACCAGGAGCTGTGACCGTCTAATTTATCTACTCATCCAGTTCCTTGGAAAATGTTGCTAAAATGACTTTATACTCTCCTGAAGCACTTTAGGCCTATGTTTAATAATAGAACATAATACAATAACATTATACAGTGTCACAACTTGTTCATATAAAGATGATTCCTGAGTATACCAGTTCCCCTCTTCAGAATTTGCACCTCATGTGCTATACAGCAGCCTGGATCTTGGATCTTGGCTCTTCTCTGTCTGCCTTTTGCCCAAGACAGAGCTGGTGGCTGCTGTGATAGAGGCAGCCACATGCGTGTATGTGCAGAAGCACATAAGGTACATTATCTTTCTGGGAGAGGGTAATTCTGAGAAAGTATAACAAACTGAAAGACAATCTAGTGTTAGAAGACCCCATTTCAAATACTGTCTCTCCTTACCTGACACCTTGAAATGTTAATTTTCTCATTAAGAAAATGGGGGTAATAGAATCTCTGAGACAGTAGGATTATCACTAATATCAAATAGGGCCTGAGCCTGAGTAGGCTCAGCAGCTATATGATTCTGATTGGCAAACATATGTGACAAGGATATTGATATGTACATATGAACACACGTGGACATGTCCATGTAGCATGCCAAAGGATCTTTGGAAAAAAAGAAGCCTCAGGGATGATAAGAAGGAGTCCTTACACCTTTCAGCCCAACAGGTATATCTCAGCAAAAAGAGGCTGGAAAACACTGAGATGTGCAATCCACTATCAGGTCTACTTAAAAAACCCTAGTTTCCAAGTTTTAAAGCTGGTAGCTAAGCCTCACATGCAACTGTGTTCAGTCCAATGATCGCCTGTCCTCTGCTCTTCATGGGCTCCCACTGGTATCCATAACTGACATGCATTTGTGTATCCCTAATGCTATAAAGTCTCGCTTCCTGATTGTATTATCTGCATGAAGAAATTCCAAATTACCATGAGCTGTGCCTTCCCCTGCAGTTACCTAATGGTACAAAATAAATCAAAAGTCTCCTGCTTCAGAGATCTAGGAGGAGGGCGATGATTTGGAATGAGTCCCTGTGGGCAGTGGAGGATTCCCACTGCCCACATGTAAGATGGAACATGTAAGATGCCAGTTTCTCTCTATTTTGGGGAGCAGAACTTCCCTCTCTCGTGGAAATGAGGATTTTTGCTCAGTCTTCCTGCACCATTCTCCTAGAACCAGCCCCCAGGTGCTGAAGAGAAACATGCAGCTTTGCCATTGTTTAACGTTTTCTTACATTAATTTTTTATGTATTTATTTGCTTGTTTGTTTTTGCTGTACCAGGGATTGAACCCAGGACCTTGTGCTGCCAGAGAAGTACTTATTCCACTGAGCTATTGCCCTGGCCCTCTTGCATTAATTTTAAATGTAATTTTTTAAAAGCCCTATCCTAAGAAAAACACATAATATTTATACTTGCTATTGATTAGATTTTACTTTCTAATATGCAATCAAAGCAGAATCAGTTGTAACAGTAAGAGAAAAGCTGTTCTTGCGCATGCTGCCTTGAAAAGCCCTTCTGAGCTAGCAGGCTCAGCTGTGGCCTGCTCTGGGAACTTGGGAGGTGAAAGCTGGTCTTGGGGAAGTAGGAGTGTCTGCTTCCTGGGCAGGGCCACGCAGTCGAAGGCCCCGGGTTTTGAGTACCAGCCCATACGCACCTAATAGGGTGTGGAGAGAGGTCTCCATCTAGTGGCTGATGCTGTCATTACACTGACCCGCAAGTCGCTACCATCCCTGCCGTCTCGTTTCCCAGGGGGATTCTGGAATCAGACACAAAGGTACTGGTTGCACAACTGTGTGCAGGTGCTAAAAGCCACAGGACTGGATGCTTTATATAGAATAAGTTATATTTTAATTTTAAAACAATACTGGGGCCCGGCAGGATGGCTCAGTGGTCTAAAGCGCCTGCTTAGGAAAAAGCTTAGGTGGCTGCAGGGACCTGCCCTCAGGGCAGGCTGAGCCGGCCACAAAAATAAACAAACAAAAGTTCTGAAACAAGAAAATAAAATAAAATAAAATAAAATAAAAGAATACTGTGAAAGGCTTTTATATCAACAAAAGTATGATAGAATTAAATGACCCAAAGCTTAGTGACCCCAAAATCAGTGAAATGAAAGTGTTTTTTTGTTTTGTTTTGTTTTTTTCCTTCAGTTTATCCTGGAAACATCAAGGAAGCACAGGTCTGAAGAGCAGAAATCAGCTATTTCATGCGCATGTTCTGGGGAACCACAGCTAAAGCTCCTGCAAACACAATTCACCCAGAGCTCCGTTATGTGGTATTCTAATAAATTGTTTATTTTTAAATCCACTCCTCCCTGCAAAGAGCTTCTGGACTGCAATTACACAGATGTGAGATGAGCCACACCTGCTGTTGCCCCTGGTTATCAGTGGGGTCGGTGGATGCAGTTATGGTATTTTTTTTCTAGGGGAGTAAGAAATAACATCTGCTTCTTGATGGAAGCCATGATCTATGACAAGACGTACCATCCAGCATTTAACACACTGTATTCCTGACAACCACACACACACACCAAACAGAACACCACTGCAGAGTTCCCACTAATGTTCTCATCACCCACTAACTCAAGAATCTTCCCCTGTACCTCATTATGGGACTGATCAGTGCAATTATTTTGTAAATGTCTTTGTCAGTGGGTTCAAAATAACCAGAAACAGTAATTATTATTATTTAGGATTCAAGTATTTCTTTTCCAGCTGAGATGCGGCCTCACCACACACAGCTACAGGTGTGGATAAGGAGGAGAACAAGGCTGTCTGCACACAGCATACCTTCTGGGGCAGGCGTGGAGGGGAGCTTTGCAAGTTCCCATGCAAGCATGTTCACAATGCTATCCCAAGCATTCTTGAGGATGTGGGGTGACTCTAGCACCTGCTGTGTTACAGCGCCATGCCGCAGTTTTCCTCTTCCTGAATAGGTCCTTCTTGATGGTTACTGTGAGACAGGAAGTGCCCCCAGGGCATAAGTACAGAATGCTGCCCCTGCATGAAAGAGCCACTGGCAGTGGTCAGTATGGAGCCGGGCAGAGGTGAAGTCCCAGCAGAAAGTCAGACTGCAGGGAAGGCCGCTGACACAGACTCCAGCCAGGCCTCTGATACCTCTCTGCTGCCCATGCTCCGCTCTCTCTCTCTCTCTCTCTCTCTCTCTCTCTCTCTCTCTCTCTCTCTCTCTCTCTCTCTAAGCAGCCTCACCGCTTCATCTTTCCTACTGCCGACTGTAAGTACATCCCACCATGAGACCCCTGTGTGAGGCAGGCAGGCTTCAATGCTCAAGGTCCTCCGGGACAAAGAGCTATCTGGCCCAAAATATCCATAGGGCTTGGATTAGGAGACCCTGGATAACTAACTGGAAAAAAAAGGTAGGAGGCAAAGTAAATAGGACAAGTAATGAAAGGGAATCAACCAGCAACAAATGTTGGAGAGGCTGTGGGGTAAAGGAGCCCTTCTCCACTGCTGGTGGGAATGCAGACTGGTGCAACCATTATGCAAAGCAGTGTGGAGGATCCTTACAAAACTAGAGCTGGAAATCCCATTCAATCCAGCTATCCCACTACTGAGAATTTTCCCAGAAGAACTGAAAACATCATACCATAGTGATATCTGTGCACCTATGTTCATAGCAGCACAATTTGTGATAGCCAAATCCCAGAAACAACCAAAATGTCCATTATCTGAAGAATGGCTGAAAAAGACATGGTATTTTCATAAAATGGAATATTACTCAGCTATAAAGAATGAGAAACTAGAAGACTTCATATATAAATAAACGTATCTTGGATGTATACTCATAAGTGAAATAAACCAGACCTACACATGCAAATATCGTATAGTCTCCCTAATGTAAGGACTCAAAATAAATAAATAAATAAATTTTGGTCAGTACCAGGAATCTACCTCAGCACCTTGTGTTTTCTGCATTCTCAACCCCTATAATTTTTTTAGAAGAGTGACGTAAATATGAAATACATTTGGAAGAGTTTTTTTTTAATTAATGTTATTGCAAGTGTTAATGTTTAATTGTTTGATCAGTCTTACATGCCTATGTCAGTTGATCTACACTGATTTGATGATGAAAATATGTAATGCAACCATTATTAAATTTTTCTCGTTTTGAAACTCTGTACTATATGTACTCTTACTTGTTACTGTTTTTTCTATCTCTGTTTCTGCTATTTTTACTCTTTAAAATAAAATTTAAAGGGGCTGGGGAAAAGGCTCCGTGGCTCAAGTGCCTGCCTGGCAAGAGCAAAGTTGTGAGTTCCAACCCCGGTCCACAAAAAAATAAATAAAATTTTAAAAACAAGTTATGAAAGGAAGTTTCACTGACAACTGCACTGAAAATCAAAGGATTAAAAGGAATATTTTGAGTAACCTGTTACAGTTTGTGTCTAATTGTTCCCCCAAAGCCTCCTGCAGTGGTGGGACAGACTTCCAGAGTTTATGACTAATTTCTGATCCAGTGTGGGGATTACGTGTGCAAGTGCTGCTGGAATGCTGAGGGTGAGGGCCATGCCCAGTCTGGGGTGGGGACAGCCTGCATACAGCACAGGGCAGACAGACTTGCTCTCTGCCACTGCTGCTGCCGCTGCTGCTCCTGCCTTTCTGCTCTTGCTGTCTTGATGTTTGCCGCTGCTATGAACAGCTGCCGCTGTCATGTGCCACTCTGCCTTAGAGTCAGCTGAGTATGGACTGAAACCTCTACCAACAGTGAGCTAAATAAACCTTTCTTTCTTTGGGGGTATCATGTATTTTGTCCTAGAAAGAGAGAAAAGTAACCAAGACAAACCTAATACAAATTAAAATAGAAAAATCACTCTTAAGACACAAATGATCAAAACTGACTCAAGAAAGAATACAAAATATGAATAAACCTATGCTATGATAACTGAAAATTTTAATTTTAAATTTAATTTAAAATCTTCCAGTAAGGAAAAACCAAGACCAACAGAACTTTGTTGCTGAGTTCTATCAAACACTTTTTTAAAACAACACCAATTCCACAAAATTCTTTCATAAAAAATATAATGTAACAGTTCTGAGCTAATTCTATGATGTCAGTAACATCTCATTAAAAAGTTGCACAAGGCCGGCAAGATAGCTCAGCAGACTAAGCGCCTGCTTTGGCAAGAGCAGGGACCAGGGCTTGACCCCTGGTCTTGTATACCATGCCCACCCCTGGAGTGTGCTGAGCTGGCAAGGAAGCTCTGGGCATGATGGCACACACCTATAATCTCATCTCTGGGGAGGCTGAAAACCAGAGGATCACTAGGAGTCTGAGCTGTGTAGTGAGACCTTGTACCAAGCACATAAAAAAAAAGCTTGCACAGTGAAAGAAATACCAACAGAGTGCAAAGAGTAGGAAAAAATTTAACCAGTTATCTCTCAGACAAAGGATTACTACTGAGAATATATAAAGAATTGAGAAAAATCAAGCCCCCAAATTTGAAGACCCAGTGCAAAAACAGGCATCTGAGATAAATACACATTTGTCAGATGAAATACAAACAGCAAATAGACACACAGAAAAATGTTCAACATAATTAGTTACTAGAAATATATAAATTAGGGGCTGGGGCGAAACCTCAGTAGAATAAGCACTTGCCTCAAAAGCACAAGGGCCTCAGTTCAATCCCCACTTCTGCAAAAATATAATAATAATAGAAATATATAAATTAAAAAAGCACTAAGACTCCATCTCACTCGAGAAAGAATGGTATCATCAAGAAATCAACCAATAGGGAGCCAGACATGTGGCTCACGCCTGTAATCTCAGCACTTGGGAGGCTGAGGCAGGAGGATCATCATGAGTTCAAGACCAGCCTGGGCTAGAAATCTCAAAAAGAGAAGGAGAGAGAGAGAGAGAGAGAGAGAGAGAGAGAGAGAGAGAGAGAGAGAGAGAGAGAGAGAGAGAGAGAGAGAGACTCAAGCAATAGCAAGTGCTGGAAGGGCTGTGGGGAAGAAGGAACACTTTTTCACTCCTGGTGGGAGTGTAGATTATTGCCACCACTGTGAAATCAGAGTCCTTCAGCAACTAGGATTAAAGGTCCCATTTGGCCCAGCTATTCCCCTTCTGCATATCCTCCAGAAGAATTAAAAGCATCATACCATAACGATATACACAGAACTATGTTCATAGCAGCACAGTTTGTAATAGCTAAATCAACCAAATACCCATTAGCTGAGAAATGGATAAAAAAGATATGCCATTTATGTGCAATGGAATACTACTTAGCCATAAAGAAGGTTAAACTGGAGACTTTTATAGATAAATGAACACAACTTGAGGCTATAATCATAAGTGAAATAAATCAGACACACATGTATAAATACCAAGTTGTCTCCAGGGTGTGAGGATCTGAAAGAATAAATAAGGTTCAAAATGTACAATAGATATTGTGAAGTAGGAAGAAAATTTCCAAAAGGAAAAAGGATTAAGGAGGAAGAAAGAGGAAAGGAAGGTAAAAGAGAGAAAAACAATTAAAAAGGATAAAACAGAAACAAAGTTTTGAAATTAGAAAGGGAAATGTGGTTGAAGGGAGAGATGGGATTGGAAAAAAAGGTACAAATTCCCTACTACAAATATGATCATTTTGTTTGTATTTATTTTGTGGGACTGGGGTTCAAACTCATGATCTTGCACTTGCCAGGCAGGCACTTGTGCCATGGAGCTATCTCCCCGGCCCCTGAATATAGATCATCTTGTATTTCTAAGTTATACAAATGGAATTACTTCTAAAAGCCCAGAAAAGCCCCCTCCCCCACTCACATCCTGCTCCCACTTGGCAGGGAGCTGCAGTACCCTGCCCATTGTCTTTGCAAACAGCATAAGCAAGAGCAGCTGGCCCCAGGAACTAGAGCAAGGCAGAACTTGCAGAGGGGGAGCCAACGAGTGCATCCTGGGATACATGGGGGAGAAAGGAGACACAGCAGAGCCAGACCACAGCAGGTACTCTCCCTTCTTTCCCCCCAAACCAGGCCGATTGGGGGTAGTGTGACTCCTGGCCCACCACCCACCATCCTGAGCTGCCAGAGGACACCTCCTTCCCCAATGGAGGATGGGTGAGTGCCTGGAGCACTAGCCAGTTGAAGCCCTACGAGCCACAGAACTCGCTGACAGGGAACCAGTCACGGATCCTGGGAGATATAGGCAGGTTTAGCAGCACCAGCCCCGAGCAGGTGATGTCCTGTTATTTTCCTAAACACGGGAGATCTAACACAGCGTGAAACTCTGCCTGTTACTCACTATCTTGAGCTGACCAAAGAGGACTTCTGCCAAGCCCGGGGGCTATGTCAAGTTCTTCAGGTTGAAGAGTGGAACCCTTGAGAAAGTGTCTGGGTGGGGACGTAGACAGTAGGGCCTGGGTCAGCAGGAAAAACACAGAAATAACTGGGATCTGGCCTACGGTGAAGGGAACAGAAGTGAGAAGTTCCTAGAGGAAGCAGATAGAGAAGCAGGTATTGGGCAAAATACACATCTCCCTCTTCACAAATTAATCGAAGTGGTTGAATCTTGGGACAGAGACAAGACTCACTTAGCCTCACAAAGCTCCACTTAGCCATGCCTAAAACGCAGCTTGCATCCAGAAAGTTGGCCCAGAGAACCCTCCAGGCTAGCCGGCTCCTGGGAAGGCAACTAAAGAGACCACAGGCAAGGAACCAGCTTGGCTGCCTGCCATCAGATTCTGACAGGCATAGAAAGCTCTGTAGATACCTGGGCTTTATGTTGGAGCAAATGCATAGGAGCTTGACATTTGTTTATTTACTTGTTTATTTGGGATGTGTTTTTGGCTACTGCTTATCTTTTTATGTTATGGTTTTTCTGAGTGTTTTTTTTTTTCTTGCTTTCTCTTTTTTTATTTTTAACTTCTTTTCTCTTCCTCCTTTTCTTACTTATCTTCCCTCTCTTCCTCTTTACCTTTCATATAGCATATATAGGAAGTGTCGCCTGCCCTGGGGTGGGGGGGGGCTGGTGCAGCATGTGGTGCCAGGGATCGAACCATGGTCCCTGTGACTGCCTAAGACAACTGAACCATATCTCCGGCCCCTTCTTTTTTATTTTAAAGAGAAAAAAATATATAAACTATCAATAAAACCAAGTTTCGAAACAGGTTCGTAGGACAGTAAAATAGTTGATACATTGGGTAGTCTTAGTAGTACTTCATCAGAGTACAAGATATAACTGACAACTTGCCTAAACAATATTAGCACAAAAAAAACTCTTTTCAAGGAAATAAGAAAAGCTCATTGTAAAGCTATCTCAACTATTTTGTGTATACGTATATTTTCTTTTGCCATAGCAGTCTTTTCTTTTATATAGTTTTTTCCCACTTCACAATGTCTATTGTACATTTCAGATCATGTTTGCTTGTAAATAGTACTTTTCATGTGTATATCCAGGTAACCCTAAAGCAAAGTGCATATATAGGATCCAAACAAAACTAACTGCAAACATCTTAACAGGTACTGACTACCTTACAGTGCTCCTCAGTCACCAATTATCCTTGCCTACCTGTGAATCCCTCTTCCCACCTCTTCAAACCCCTTCAGTGCTAGCCCTTAATGTTACACTAAAAATAATTCCAAAGGGGCTGGAGATATATTTCAGTGGCACATTGCATTCTTGTTAAGTGCAAGATCTTGAGTTCAATTACTGGTACCAAAACAAACAAACAAATAAATAAATAAACGAATAGATATCCAAGAGTCTACAACCTTCTGTTTTTTACCCATTGTCCTCTGCCTTTTCTCCCTCCCTTCTCACTAATTTACCTTCTTACTTTTCTACTTCCCTTTTTCTCTTCCATTCCCTCTACATTCCAGACTAACTGGTTGTGGCAGGAAAGTAGTCAGTTCCATAAGGGGAACCAACAGAAAGTGTAATTGTCAGAGAAAGTCTTAATTCTCATAATTGATGTGTGGTTGGAGCTGCTGATGCTGGTATAACCAGCAGGAACTCATTTCTTGCATCACAGTGACCAAATCCAAGCCTATAAAATAAAATAGGTTCAAGCGGTAGGTAGTTGGAGCTGGTTGCATCTAGGGCATGTAGTATTGGGATTAAGGGTATGGATACTAAATTAGTTCACCAATTGAAGGTAGCACCTGGGGCCTGCCAAATAGTTCAGCGGATTAAAATGTCTGCCAGTGGTCACAGTGGCTGGGAGTTTGATTCCCAGGCCTACCATACTGAATCTGAACTCAGGGTGCACTGAGATGGCAATTGAGACTAGGCATGGTGGTGCATGCCTCTAATCTCAGCTATTGGGAGGCTGTAAACAGGTGAATCACTGAGTCTGATCTAGTAGTGAGACCCTGAACACCCTGTAGACCCTTCCCCTCCAAAATAAAGTTATAAGAAATAAAAAGGAAAAAAAGAATGAAAAGAAAGTAATTTCTAAACCTTATCTGCTCCTTTCAAAAGACCTACAGAAATCAGCAATACAATTATCCAAACTATCCTGCATATATACATGAATATATCTTCTTCCCTTCTTTTTTTTGTCCTCCTCATCCCAGTTTTTCCTTTTCACTGAACAAATTTTTCCCCTTCACAGTGTCTATTGTACCTTTCAGAATATATTTACTTTTTCAGGTTCTTACACTAGTGAGACAATATGATGTCTATACATGTGGGTCTGATTTATTTCAATACAGTCACTAGTTGTATCCATTTATCTACAAAAGCATTATTTTGCTCCTCTTCATTGTTTAACCCTTAAGTTATGTTTCTTTCCGTTTTACTATGTCTGTTACACCTGTTAGGTTTTATTTCTCCTTTTGGGGTCTTACACTAAGGAGATAATACGATATTTACACATATGTGTCTGATTTATTTCACTTGCGAGTATAGCCTCTTGGAGAGAAAGGAGAAAAGATAAGAAAAAAGGTACAGGGAAAACATGCAAGTATATATACAGGATGGGTGAAGTGATTGTACTAAAAATTTCATCCATTTTTTGAAAACAGCATTTCATGTGTAGAATTTTCACCTTCACCAACCCTGTATGCTAATATCTGGGGTCTAAGCAACTACTTTGAGGACAGCAATGTGTAATACAAAAACAATGCTTGAATACCTGTCATCTTGGTCTTCTAGATTTCCAATGTTATATCAATTATTACTGTACTCTCTTTAAAACATTTTTAAAAAGGTAAAAAAAAAAAAGAGAAATAAGAACAAAAATTTAAGGTTTCTTGAAAACAAGCGGTAATATGTAACCATATGTTCAATCTCACATAACTATATCTATTCATCTGAGCAATAGATTTGATGATAAAAAATAGATAATATGTCAACCATTGTTAATCAACTATTCTTGGTTTGAAAATCTGTAACATATGTGTTATTGTGTTACCCCATTCCTATCCTTGTTTCTGATTTTGTCCATGCTTTTGTTTTTACTTTTCAAGATTAAACTTTTAAAAAATAAAAATAGAAAAAAAACCTCAAATTTATCTTTTTATAGCTGAATAATACTCTGCAGTATAAAAATACTACATCTTCTTTATCCATTTCTCAGTTAACAAGCATTTAGGTTCTCTCCAAGATTTGTCTATAACAAATTATACTGCTATAAACATGGGTGCACATGAATCTCTGTGGCATGATTTCAGTTCTTTTGGGAAAATGCCTAGGACAAGAATAGCTGGCTTGAATAGAACCTCCAATTGTAGCTTTTTGAGGAATCTCCATACTGATTTCCATAATGATTGCACCAGCCTGGACTCCCACCAACAGTGGAGAAGAGCTTGTTGTTCACCATAGCCGCTTCAGTATTTGTTATTGGTTGACTTTTGTGTGTGTGTGAATGTGTGTGCGGGGTCTCACTATGCAGCTCTGACTCATAGTGATCCTCCTGTTTCCTGCCTCCCAAGTGCTGTGATTACTGGTGCATGCCACCATGCCCAGACTCCATTGTTGGCTCAGCATGTCTGAGAGCAGGGCTGGCGCAGCAGGTGGGGCTGGTGTTTTTGGCTGACTTCTTGATGATAGCCATTCTTACTAGCATAAGGTATCTCAGAGCCATTTTAGTTTGCATCTCTTGGGTAATCAATGATGTTGAACATTTTTTCATATATTTATTTTCCATTGATATTCATTTGTGGAGGAAGAGATAACAATTATAAATATATATGTTCTCAATGGAGGAGGACTCACTCACATAAGACAAATTTTAACAGACAGGAAAAATCAAATAAGCAATAATATAATTGTAATGGGAGACTTTAATACACCACTGTGAAAAGAGATAGATCAACTAGGCAAAAAATCAGCAAATAAATAACAGAAATAAACAAAACTTGTGAAGAAATGAACTTAGTAGACCTTTACACAGTGTTTCAATAAGCAACATCAAAATATATTCTTCTTAGCTGCACATGGGACATTCTCCAAAATAGAACATACACTAGTACAAAGAGCATTCTTTTTTTTATTGTTTTTTTTTGTGTGTGTGTGTGTGTGGGACTGGGGTTTGAACTCACAACCTTGTACTTGCCAGGCAGGCACTTACACCACAGAGCTGTCTCCCCAGCCCCAGCATTCTTAAATAAATGCAAAGGAATCAAAATTATCTCATGCATACTATCTGACCACAGTGCAATGAAATAGGAAATTATTGACAAAAGGAACCATTGAAACACGTTAAACACATGGAAAATAAATAACAACTTCCTAAACAACCAATGCATCACACATGAAACTAATGAAGAAATTAAAAAATATTTACAATCAAATGAAAATGTGGATACAATTTACTAGAACCTGTGAGATACAACAAAAACTGTCTTGTGAAGGAAAATGCATGGTAATAAATCCCCACAGTAGGAAAATAGAACAAGCCAAAATAAACAATCATATGCTTTACCTCAAGTTCCTAGAAAAAGAAGAGCAAGTAATACCCAAAGCCCAAAGAAGGCAGTAAATTATAAAGATTAGAGAGAAATTAATGCATTGGAGATGAAAAAATAATAAATGAGCGAAAAAGTTGATTCTTTGGAAGAATAAATAAAATTGATAAACACCATCAAAAACTAACCAGAAAAAATAAACAAGCAATTGTGTCATACTTAAATCATGAACAGCCAGTCTATCAAGATCCAGAAATTTAGTACTCTCTATCATAGACTATAAGAATCAAGAATGACACCTATGTATAAGTACAGATAAAAAGAAACTAAAATGAGCTTCTAAACAATTCTGAGGTGGTCAATTGGATCCAGGCTGGTAACAACTTTCCTGCCCATGCAGTGACAACATAAGCAGAATGCACAGTTGGAAAATGAGGATGAGACACTTTCTTCATAATTCAAAAGAGCATCGACATACTCAAAACCTGAAAATTCATGAGATTTGACCCTCCTCACACTGCTCTTGTCTTCTGGAGTGAGCTGGACAGGTTCTTTAGCAAACTGCAGATCAATGTTTTCCAACCTTAATTCTCCAGAAATATTTGATCTAAGGGAGGAGGTACAACCCATTTTTGCTCCTTCAGGTCCCAGTCCACATTCTGAAAGAATGGGTGGTGCTGAATGTCCTCAAACCCTGTGTGATCAGGATCCTGTCTCTCCTCTGCATCCTTCTTCAGAGAACCCTGCAGGACACATGCAGCTTCTACAGACAGATAAGGTGGCATGAGAATGGTGCTTTCCAAAGTCAGCAGAAGGACATGAGTGACTGCCTTTTTATCAAGGATATCAGCCTTCTCCGTGAAAGGAAACGGAGACTCTGCGGCCATCTTCTCACGCATGATCACTCCAAGAATCCACAAGTCCATGGCAAAACCGTAATCTTTGTCTCTGCTCATTTCAGGAGCCAGGAGATTAGCAGTGCCACAAAATGTGCCAGTCACATCTCCTGGCCTGAGTCCTTCCTTACAGATGCAGAAGTCAGAGAGCTTGTTATGGCCTTCGGAATCGAGTAATAAATTGTGCAATTCCAGGTTTCTGTAGAAGATGCCTCGCTGGTGAAGGTGGTGAGGGCTAAGCTGAGCTCTGCAGTGTAAAACCCGGCATGTGGCCCAGGAAGCATTCCATGGCACTGCGTCTGCAACATGAGATCTCCTCCACTTCTGTAGTCGAAAACAAAAATCGGCCTGGTTTTCATGTGAAAGAAAGAATGCAGCCCAACAAGGAAAGATGACTCAATACCTGCTGCAATATATGCTTCTCTGTCGCTACCCAACAATAGTCGGCACAAATTTTTTTCACCACATTCATGGCAAACATTTGATCTGTGTTTTTCAGTTGAACCAAAAATACTTTCCCCTAACTTCTTCTTCTTATCATGCCAGTAAAGTCCTGAAAACCTAGCCTAGATGGAGCGTGGCCACTTTCCTTGGTGTTTTTCACCTCCTCATCTTTAGCAAGTTGTTGCAAACTGTGAGTTGAAAGATGAGATGGGCTTAGGGTGAGTGTGGGGTCTGAAGCTGTGGATTGTTGACTCATAGTCAGCACAGATTCCGGTGGTGAGGAATGCTGCTCATATTCAGTTGTGACCAGTGTGTGGCACCTCTTGTGCCCTGAGATCTTACAGTCAATACACTTGTACATCAGGAGTCCCAATCCCCCTACGTGGTCTGTGCAGACAGCACAGTGAGCACACCTGCAGAGATGTTTGGCCTGAAAAGTGTGGCCATTGGAGCAAGAAAACTTTCACCAGAGGCCTGCCGCTGTGTGGTGTGCAGATGGATCTTCTAGACAAGGCACTTTATGCTATTCCAATACAGGAGGCAATGTGTGGAGTGAGAGTTTGTTCTCCTCTTGCTCATCCAAAAAGCTTCTTCTAATTGCTACTTTTAGGTGACACAGTGTATGTCTCCTTCCTCCTTTACCCATGTTTTGGTGAAAACCTTTTTGTTGTCCAAACAGCCTACATCTCAAACTTCATTGCTGAGGCCCACGAGGAGGTGGATGTCCCCGAACATGGTGTGGTGATGTCTGTGCCCATACTCAGAGCCTGTAGGGTGGAGGTGTGGATCGTGGGGGTGCTCACAGGGGAGGGACTGTAGTAGGGTTCAATGCCCAGGGAAATTGGCATGAAGAGCTCAGGGAGCGAGCGTGCCCTGTTTTCTGCACTGATCTGATGGGACGGAGCTTTGTATAGCTCCATGTGAAGTACTCTCCATTGGTGACCTGGTCAGGGTGGATGAGCACTAAGTTGGGCTGGAGCTCACTGGAGCTCCCTGTGAAGTACTTTCCATTAGTGAGTGGGTCAGGGAGGGCGGGCACTAGGCTCCTCAGTGTGTGGGGGGACCTCGTGGCTGTGACTTCATTTTCTCACTCTGGATTTCTTTGGTTCCCCAGGATTTTTGTGTCCAGCAGTGGGGAGACCTGTCCACAGCTCCTGGGAGACTTTGGGCCCAGTAAGACTTGATCTGAGGTCTTTTGCTTTGTGGTACCATTGGTATTTGGACTTGGGAAGACTTCACATGAGTCAATTGGTTTTTTTCCATCCGTCACCTTCAGTCCTCAGGGCACCTTCCTTAGGGTGTCCATGTCAGTTGCTTTCCCACATCATGGCCTGTGGCATCTGGATAGAGTCAACTGTCTTCCCAGTCTTTCCCACAGACTTTCCATGCCTACGGTCCTATGGCTGCAGCCTTGGGAAGTAGAGAAGCAGTTCAGCATGATTGCTGTTGACTGTCTCCAGCTAAGTGAGCTTAGAGAGGCTGTTACTGCATTGTGACTCCTGTAACCAGGGTTCTAAGTTGTGTTTGGGCAGGGTTGTCAAAGGAGTGAGGTCAGTTCTTAGGGCTCCATGATAGGAGCCCCCTCCAGTGGCCCTCCTCACATCGACCCATATTTTTCCTCACACTACATAAAGCAGTGGCTACTTATTTTATGATTTTTATCTAAGTGTCTAGGAACCTCTTATTTACCAACCATCTATCCATTAGTTTCTTACTTTCACATGGCTGACTTGTACCCTTTTTTCACAATGAACTACAGAGATAGGCTCAGACTGTATTTTTCAGACACACTAAGCATGTCCCTGAGTCGCTGAATTGGTCTACTTGGTCTCTGCCTTGAGATCTCAGCTGCCAAGAGTGCTGGGATCACAGTCACACACCATCTTGGCAAATTCAGCGTGCAACTTAAAAACAACAAATCTGGGGAATCTTTGTCAAACTGAGGCATGGTAGACATCTGCACTTTATTTTTTTTAATATTTCATATGACATTCTTATTAGAAATTAACATTTCTTCCAATTTTTAAAAACTTTTTTAAGTGAGAAAGAAAGCAACGAGTTTCAAAACAAGTTAGTAGGACAGTACAATAATTAATACATTGCATATTATTGTCTTCATAGTATTCAGAGTACAAGATGCAGACATGATATTTTGTCTGAATACTCTTAGTACAAATCTGTCTTCTCATTGAACTAAGAGAAGGTCATTGTATATACATCCTATTTTGTATATGCAGACATATAATTATATTACAAAATAGTCCTTTATTTATATCCCCTTTTTTGTTTTGTTTATTCAGAGATAGGTGTTCCATTGCCATTCAAATATTGTAGATGTGTGAATTCAGCGAAATAATGTCCAACAAACCATAATAACCTCAACTGCCTACGTTATAGGGCAATAACATCATTAAGCTTCTCCTCTGGATGGTTAACAACGTAAGTTTGCAGGCCTAAACTTAAGAGAAACAGAAGGGCTACAACGATAGCCAATATTTTAGCACTAGCCCTTCAAGGTCAGTGAGGACTCAGGACATAAGAGAACCTGTACTGTAACATCCTTATATCTCAGTGGTGTCCCTAATTTTCTGTTCAAGGAGATTATGGGGCCACAGAGGAAAGTGATCGACAATGAATAGTTTGCCTAAGGAGAATCACCTAGAGAGAAAACATTCTCTCAGGCTCTCAGAAAATTGTTCAAGCTATGACCGACTGATCCAGACGTCTGATGCTGACAAAAGATCTACAAACTTCTCTACATAGTTTCAGGGTAAATACTGAGGGCATTTGGCTGTTCTTGTCAGATACTAAAGTTACATTTTTGGTTATATAGATCTAGCTTTATCTTGCTCTTAACCATCCAGCAGAAAATATAGCCACGAGTTATCAAAAGTAAAGCCATATTAATATGCTGAACTGTAAAAGGCTCAAGTCAACAACTTCTGAAACTGCCAGTTCTGCTGACATTTTCATTTTTAAAGCAACCTGTGTGGACTGATGTTTTGCATCTTGTGGGCATGGTGCTGAGCAACCTTTTCCATACAATGTTTCATTTGACTGAAGATACCATGGTGAGGATTTATACTTAGACAGCTATTAATTTTAGTATGTTTTTGTGGATTGATTCTATCTTCACTCACACTTAATTAGGACTGAGATTTTTCACAAAATTTAGAACTAATTTTCCTCGAGAGATATGAAAGACCAGAGATGTAGTTAAGCAGCACAGAGCTTGCCTGACAAATATGAAAGAAAGAAAGAAAGAAAGAAAGAAAGAAAGAAAGAAAGAAAGAAAGAAAGAAAGAAAGAAAAGAAAAGAAGGAAGGAGAATATTTCTTTCAATGTGTAACTTCTGGAGTAGCAATAGTGTATCCATAGCAGATTGTAGCTCTGAGGGAACCACAAATGATTAATGACTGTTTAGCTAATGAACTCAATACCAAAGTACAGTATTGAGTATTTAACACATTGAAAAATAATATCTAACTGGAATGGCCCAACTCAACTAGCCCTAGCTGATGATTATCCTGGTGAGGACCAGGGTCATACAGAAAATGATACCTTACTAGTCTCCTGCTTGGTAGCTGTTTTGTAATGGCAGGTAGAGCAGGAATAAGGGGCTATCATTCATTTCTTTTCTGCTTAGGTCTGACTTTGCAGGAAAACAGTAGAATGGAGCAGGACAACATGTGGTGACTGCATGGCAGATATTGTTTGTAAAGCCTAGAAACCCATCACCTGAATAGAGATAACACATACACAGGGCCAGCCTGATAGCTCAGTGGATTAAAGCACCTGTTTAGACAGATGTAGGGACTGGGGTTCAATTCTGGTGTGCTGTGCCAACTCTTCCCCAGGTGTCACTGAGTCAGCAACTGAAACTGGGTGTGGCAGCGTGTACCTGTAATCCCAACACTTGGCAGGTTGAAACTGGGAGGATCACCACAAGTGCAATCTGTGGTAGTGAGACCCTGTAAACTCTGTACTAAATACATTTATACTACTACTACTACTAATAATAATAATAATAATAATAATAATAATAAATAACACACAGAGCATTTGAAACTTTCCTTGTGGCCACTTGGAATCACCATCTGTCCTCCTATTCTAATCACGGATATCCCATGTACATCCTCCTATAACTCTGTGCCCCAGGAGGTAGTTTGCATTTTCTACATGTGGAGAAGCCATAACCATTCAACACGTTGTTTTATTTTGTTTCTTGAAGAGCTTATTCATCCAGTATTACCATGTTGAAAAGAGAGAACACAAAGCAACACTTTACCTTCCTCCCCTTTATGTGAGAGATCTATGGTGGATTAATTAATGGGTAACATGTAACAACCAACTGAACTGAATCAGCATGGCTCTGGGTGTGGTAGGCCTATCTGAGAATTGTTGCCAATAGCATAAAAGGAGAAATGGAGGGGAAGATATTGTGCTGTTGATTCCCCTGGAGAAACTTCACTCTGGCTTTCAATATAATTTCAGCTGTTCTCAGGGACCAGGAAGATAGCTCAGTAGAATAAGCACTTGCTTGGCAAGTTCAGTGGCCTGAGTTCAATCCCTGGGTACTGCAATAAATAAATAAACAAACAAACAAATAAATCAACTCAGCTGTTCTCATTGTTGGAGCAGCTCCAGTCCTCGCTGTCACTGAGAATGGCTGCTGTTCTTTTGCAGGGAGCTGTGGTCCTTATCTTGAGCATCACTTTCTGGTTCTAGTGCAGATTGCTCAGCCTGGGGCACTGGTTCTGCTGGTTCACATTTTCTAGCTTCCACCGCTGCCTTAGGAACTTAACAGTGAACATCCTGGATACAACTGTCGTGACACATTGTGGACTCTAGGCCTCCAGCTGGGCTTATGGAGGACATTGCCATGGGCCCTAAGTCTTTGGCTGGATTCACAGAAGACACTTACCATGCGCTCTAGGTCTTCAGCTGGATTCTTTGGGGCTTTAGTGCACTCACAGATCTCTTGCACTCTTCTATGTTTGGCTTTTTGGGTGAATATTATAAAACAGTCCTAGCCAGCATCCTGGGCTCCTCCCCATGTCCAGAAGAATAAAATAATCCTATAAGTTATGTGTCCTGTATTAAATCTTCTAAAAGTGTCACACACATTTAGTGCAATTCTGATCAACATCCCAATAGGATATCTTACAAAATTACAGAAAACCATCCTAAAATTCATTTGTAACCTGAAGAGATGGAGAATAGCAAAAGAAATTCTTGGTAATAAAGGCAAGGCAGGGGCATCACAATTTCTGATTTGAAATTATGCTGTAAAGCTACAGTGATAAAAATAGAGTGATGATCACAGAAAAAAAAAAGACTTGAAGATCAATGGAACTGATTAGAAGATGCATAGGTAACTCCAGATATCCTCAGCCACCTTACTTTTGACAAAAGGCCCAAACATACTCACTGGAAGAAAGATAGCCTCTTTTAGAAATCATGCTGGAAAAACTGGCTTATGCGTATGCCAAAGATCAAACTTGGACCCATGGCTTTCACCATGCACTAATTTGAAATGGATCAAAGATCTACATAATAATAAAACATCAACATTATCTTCTGGAAGATAGAATAGATAAAGCTCTTAAAGACATTGGTGTAGGCAATGACTTTATAAATAAAAACCAGGACTGCCCAGGAACTATCACAGAGAATGAACAACTGGGATCTCATCTTATTAAAAGTCATTTGCATAGCAAAAGAAACCACCATGAGTGAAGATACAACCCACAATGTGGGGGAAAGTATTTGCCAGCTGTTCCTCCAACAATTGCTATGAGAACACACAAAGAACTAAAAAATATCAAATCTCCTAAATTTTTTTTTTTTTTTGTCTTTTTGAGACAGGGTCTCACTATGCAGTTCAGGCTGGCCTTGAGCTCACTATTGTAGCCCAGGCTGGTCTCAAACTCACACCGATCCTCCTGCCTCAGCCTCCCGAGTGCTGGTACTACAGGCGTGCGCCACCATGCCCGGCTCAAATCTCCTAAATTTAAAGATCCAATCTAATAAAAATGGGCATCTGAAATGAATACACACTTCTCAGATGAAGAAATATAAAAGGCAAATAAATATATGAAAATGCTCAGTAGCACTGGTCATTTGAGAGATGCAAATTAAAACAACACTGAGATTCCATCTCGCCCCAAAAAGAATAGCAATCATCAAGAAATAAGCCAATAACAAATGCTGCTTGGGCTGTGGGAGGAGAGGAACTGTTCTCTACTGTTGGGAGTGTAGATTGATGCAACTGCTATAAAAATCAGTGTAGATATTCCTCCAAAAACTGAGTCAAGCAAGGCTTGTTTAAAGCTGTCTCCCACCATGAATCACTAATCAACAGCGTAGTGTGAACACACTGCACACTATCACATACCACACCAAGGGTAAGAAGGAAAGGAACCAAGGGTAGGAGAAAAGCACAGTTCAGAAAGATGGACTGACACATTTACATAAATGACAATTCAATGCAACGTAGCAACTGAGAAAATTCTGAACTCTGCTGGCATAGACAAGTGATGAGCCAACTCTACACAGGCAATCTGTAGACTCCATGTGGATGTTATCAGCATATTATCAGACTGAGAATTCACAAAAGTGAGGTTTTCTGCAAGCAATATTCATAGCTTAGGTGCCTTGGGAAGCAGACCCTGAGATAGACAGAGCATAGTATTCTTACGGTTGCTTATCAGGAACACAGAGAAAGAAGATACAAATAGTGGGTGAAGTCAAGCTGTAATGCTGGCCTGGCAGCTTCGTAAATCCTTTGGGGAGCTCTGGAGCAATCACATCCCTCACAGTATTTCACTCGGGTGAAATAGCCAGACATTTTCTATTCTGTATCAGTGGGTGTGCTATGGACTACCTCCCAAAAAGAAACTTGGGGAAGGTGGCTCTCCATAGCTGAGATAATTCCCATAGGAACAAGAGATTGCACTCTCTCAAGTCTGGACAACAGATCCTCCCTCCTAAAGGAATCTGGGCCACTCCTCTCTATACTGATCATATGAAATAGATCACAGAGTTACAAGTAGATTTCCCCATGCCCCAACTGTATCCTCCTGTGATGATCGGAGTTGATCATCCTGTTTAGATTTGACTTCTCTTTTTGCCTGCATGTTCCTTAACACAAGGAACCTAAAGTGCTCAGGGGCAGCTTGATGAAGGTTCAGTGGGGCTCTTACAGTGTTCCTTGGGGCGCCTCCTCCACCAAGTCTCACCTACTCTAGTGTATCTGCTACTGTAAATGGGTAGGCAGCCGAATCCTCTAGGTAGACTATTGGGAGTGATGTAAGCAGGATCATTCCTGTTTGGATCTTGTGGTTCTGAGTTTCATGAATTCTTCTTCCTAGGAACACTGCATCCTGGAGGAGGATGTCCCTTCCTTACAAAGTATTGGCTTTGGAACTTAGGCATACTTTAAATCAGCTATTCTAATCCCCTCTCTAGCCAGTATCCTCTGCTTAGTGTAGTATATGATAAAGTCAGGGGAAATCTGTGACCAGGGGTCCATTCATTCTTCTTTGCTATAAAGTAGGTCCCCTGGTTGGACAGATTGTGTGGGAACTGATGTTGGTGAATGAAATGCACAGGGTCTTGTATTATAGTGTTGGTAGAGGGTCTTTAGGTAGGGAAAATTTGTCTATTGATGTCAGAAAAATTGAATGCAAAAAAGGCCTACTCTATGCAACTGTTTGTGAGAAGCTGTGTGGTCCTTTGGGGGATGGTGGTACAATGGGAGCTCAGCACTGGTTCCCATTGCAGCAGCTTTAAGCACGTGTTGCCCATACATTGGAAATTCTACTTAGATCAGCTTTGCAAAAAGGTAACCACACAGGTAGACTAACAATGCACAACTTTCATCATTCATCCCCACAGCTCTGTTGGTATATCAGATACATCAGCAAAGGGATGGGCAATGACAAAAGCTTACTAATATTAACATCAACAGTCATTTGGTCTTTTAGTGCATCCTTTGTAGTAGATCTTTCCTGGCAGGTATTAATGGGTGATTTGGTGATGCATAGGTCCTTACAATTCAGGCCTAAACATATATATATATGCTACTTAACATGTTAGGATGCAAAATCAGTTATTTCTATTTTAGCCTTTTGGACCATTCATCATCATAACTACCATTCTAATTTTTATTTATTTATTATTAAAATGGTTGATATGTTATCTTCTTAATAATTAACACATTGCACATGGTCTTCACAGTTGTTTGGAGTACAAGATGCAGACATGATTTCTTATCTAAACATCATTAGTATAGATCTTTCTTTTCATTGCACAAAGAGAAAGTAGCTGTACATATAGACCAATAGTCCACAACAGTAGGGGGTTATCAGTTTATCTGGCTGTTATCAGCTCATTATTAGAAGCTGTTGACTTGAGTCTTTTACAACTTAGCATATTATATGGCTTTCTGCTTTATATCTCATGGTTAGACTTTTCTGCTGTATGGTTAAGACAAAGATAAAGCAAGACCTATCTCTAATTATTTGGTCTAGAGATGCTTAATGATATTATTCCCTATAACATAGGCATTTGAGCTTAATATCACTATCTTTCTGAATATCAAATGCCTTAGACATAACATGAAACATGTATTTTCCATTAATTATTGATATTCTAAACTTTAAATCCCTCTAGAATGTGAGAAAAAAATTGTGTATTGTTACACAGAGATTTAGGAACTTAACCATTTACAAAATTGTAGCAGTACACTTCTATGGCTTTTTTGACTTGTCTAATATTCTCCTTCTCTCTTTTTTTATTTTTCAGCAAGCATTTACTTGAGAGTATAGCAATAATTGATACGACTTTAGAAGTAGTGCATAATTAGAAGACCAGAATGATAGGTATTTCTAGCATAGTTTGAGTATTACCCATCGTTATCCTTACGTATTTGCTTAGTTCATAGATATCAGTACATATAGTCAGGGTGCAAATTCTACCAATTACCTGCTAGTTTCAAAAGCTGTTGGAGACTTTTAGGACCATAGAACTAACCATCTTTTGTATATAAATGCAGTTTTGTCCCTACCATGTTTCCTAATTTTTCTGCTAGCTCTCTCTTCATTATCTGATCCTTAAATTCTCACTTTCCATTTAACTATATTATATCATTCCATTTTTATTTATTTTCAGTTCTTAAATTAGGGAGACTATATGATATTTACACATTTATTTCACTTGTGAGTATATCTTCAAGATACATCCACTTATATATGAAGTCTTCTAGTTGTTCATTCTTTATAAGCTGAGTAATATTCCATTATATAAAAATACCACATCTTTCTTCTACCACTCTTCAGATGATAGGCATTTTGTTTGTTTCCAAGATTTGGTGATCACAAATTGTGCTGCTATAAACATAGGAGCACAAACATCACTATGATATGATGTTTTCAGTTCTTCTGGGAATATTCCCAGTAGGGGTATAGCTCAATTAAATAGGATTTCCAGTCCTAGTTTTTTAAGGAGTCTCTACACTGATTTCCATAATGGCTACACCAGTGTACATTCCCACCAACAGTGGAGAAGTGTTCTTTTTTTCCCCACAGCCTCTTCAACATTTGTTGTTAGTTGATTTCTTTATGATAGCCATTATTTCTAGTATCCATTCTTCGATCCTGGAGGGAGTGTAGAATAGTGCCACAACTGTGGAAATTGTATGGATATTCCTCAAAAAACTAGAATAAGAGATCCCATTTGAAGTTTCTGGGTATCTTCCCCAAAAAATTAAAAACAACTTATCACAGTGATATATGTGCACTCATGTTTACAGCAGCACACAATTTGTAATATCTAAATCTTGCAAACCCAGGGCCCGGCGGAATGGCTCAGTGGTCTAAAGCGCCTGCTTGGGAAAGCTTGGGCGGCTTCAGAGACCGCGGTTCGATCCCCAGCACCACATGCTGCGCCAGCCCTGCCCTCGGGGCAAGCTCAGCCGGCCATAAAAATTAGTGAATAAACAAACAAAGGTTCTGAAACAAGAAAAAAATAAATAAAATTAAAAATTCTTAAAAAAAATAAATAAATCTTGTAAACCCAAATGCCCATAAACTGAACAATGGGTAAAAAGATGTGGTGTTTTCATACAATGGAGTATGGCTCAGCCCCAAGAAGGATAAACAGAAGATGCTTTTAATCACTGATTTATTTATTCCTTTAAAAAAAAAAAAAAAAAAACACGTTAGTAGTACATTCCCAATGAGTGATACATTGCATATTGTTGTTCTCGTAGTAGTTATACAGAGCACAGGATGTAGACATGATAATTTTTCTAATCATTGTTAGTACAAAAAATTTCTTCTCATTGAACTAAGAGAAAGTAGTTGTATACATACCCAGTATTCCATAATCATAGTGGGTTATTGGCAGAACCGGCAATGTCAGAAGCTATTGATATAAGCCTTTTACAGCATACAAATCTAGCTTTACGTTTTATGCCTCATGGTTAGATTTTTCTGCTGGGTGGGTAAGGACAAGTTAAAGCAAGACCTGCATAACAAAACATGTAACCTTTGTTTCTCCCAAGGCCAGTCAACTCCCCTCATAATTTACTTTGAAACCATGTAAAGTGCTTTGTAGAACTTTTTTTAGTGTCAGCCATCTGGATGAGTCATGGTCATGTTCCACCAGTTTGCTCTCTGTGAAAGCCTGAGAAAATGGTTTCTCTCTAGGTGACTCTCCTTAGGCACACTACACCATCAATCCCTTTTCTCTGTGGTTCCATAATCTCCTTGAACAGAAACTTTGGGACACCACTGAGTTATAGAATGTTACAGCACAGGTTCTCTTATGTCCTGATTCATCACTAACCTTGAAGGACTAGGGCCAAAATATTGGCAATCCTTATAGCCCTTCTTTTTCTCTAATTTATGGTCTGTAAACTTACATTCTTAACCCTCCAGAAGAGAAGCTTAGTGATCCTATTACTCTATAACATAGGTACTTGAGCACGACAACACTCTTTCTGAGTATCAAACATCTTAGACTTAACTTGGAATTGATATTTTCCATCAATCATTTATAGTCTAATAAATCTCTATAGAATATGATAAAAGCAGTTACACATTTTACGCATTCAGAAATCTAAGTATATACAAAATTATAGCCAGTCAATCCTATGATATTTTCCTAGTCTCTTACTTTCATTTAATACCCCCTTTTTTTTTTTTTGTTTTCTTGTAAACCATTTACTTGAGAGTATAGCAGTAACTGAAATTACATTAGAAGCAGTACACATCTAAAAGACCAGAGTTACAGGCATTCCAAGCATATTTTTACTGTTACACATTGCTATACTCAATGTCAAAAACATTTTGAAGGTTCCTAGGATCATTATCTAATTCACCCTGTGTATATAAATGCATGACTTTACCCCTGTCATGCTTCCTATGTTTTCTGCTTGCAGTCACTCCATTGTTTAACCCTTAAGTCCCTGATTTCCATTTAGCTACATTATGCTTCTCCATTTTTATTTCTTCTTTTGAGATCTTACACTAGGGAGACTATACAATATTTACACATGTAGGCCTGGTTTATTTCACTTATGAGTATATGTTCAAGATACATTCATTTATATACGAAGTCTTCTACTTTATCATTCTTTATAGCTGAGTAATATTCCATTGTACAATACCACAACTTTTTCAGCCATTCTTCAGATGATGGGCATTTTGGTCATTTCTAAGATTTGGCTATTGCAAATTGTGCTGCTATAAGCATAGATGCACAGATATCACTATGGTATGATGTTTTCAGTTCTTCTGGGAAAATTCCCATTTGGGAAATAGTTGCATTGAATGGGATTTCAAGTTCTTGTTTTTTAAGAAGTCTCCACACTGCTCTCCATAATGGTTGCACCAGTCTGCATTCCCACCAGCCATGGAAAAATGTTCCTTTTTCTCCACAGCCTCTCCAACATTTGTTGTTGGTTAATTTCTTTATGAAATCCATTCTTTCTGTGGTGAGATGGTATATAAGTGTTGTTTTAGTTTGCATTTCACAAATGGCTAGCGAAGTGGAGCACTTCATCATGTATTTGTAGGCTTGTTGAATTTTTTTTCTCTGAGAAGTATTTGTTCATTTTTGATGCCCATTTCTGGATAGGGTCTTTAAGAGTGCACTGAGATGGCAATTGAGACTGGGTGTGGTAGTGTGTACCTGTAATCCCAGCTCTTGGGAACCTGTAAACAGGTATACCACTACAACTCCGGTGTAGTAGTGAGACCACGAACACCCTGTAGACCCTTCCCTAAAAAAATACCCAAAAAATTATAAAAAATAAAAATCAACATGTTCTACCCTTATTCAAATCAGACCTACACAGTGCACCAAGTGCCCTAATATGTAGCAAAATCACAGCTGCTATCTACGTCTTTCTAGTACATGGAGCAAGAAACAGCTCCCTAAGCCAGAATAGAAAGGTCTACTTGTGGGGCCCGGCAGGATGGCTCAGTGGTCTAAAGCGCCTGCTTAAGAAAGCTTGGGCGGCTGCAGGGACCACGGTTTGACCCCGGCACCACATGCTGTGCCAGCCCTGCCCTCAGGGCAGGCTGAACCGGCCATAAAAATAAATAAACAAACAAACAAAAGTTCTGAAACAAGAAAAAAATAAAATAAATAAAAATTTTAAAATTCTTTAAAAAAAAGAAAAGAAAGGTCTACTTGGTCTCTGTGTTCCATCACATAGCACAACTATCCTGAGATATAGTCAGATGACATCTTAGATATGGTGTACTTTTGTTTACAGACAAAATTTTTTTCAAAGTATTTAGTACAGGGTCGATAGGGTCTCACTACACAGATCAGACTTGTAGTGATCTTTCCTGTTTTTCATTCTCCTAACCATTGGGATTACAGGCATGGGCCAACATGCCTGTAATCTCATCTGCCCCCAAGGACATGGCCAGCATGGGGTGCTTTAATCTGCTGAGCAACCTGGCTGGTTCTTGCAGACAATTTTTTAAAATTTATTTATTTATTCATTTATTTATACAGGGTCTCACTACAGTTCATACTCATAGTGACCCTCCTGTCTGCCTCCCCTGCATTGGGACTACAGCCATGTGCCACCACTCCTGGCTATTCAGCCATTTTGACGAAAATATGATTTCTAGGGGCTGGGGAGACAGCTCAGTAGACTAACCACTTGCCTAGCAAGCACAAGGACCTGAGGTCAATCCCTGGCTCTGAAATATATATATATATTTTTTTTCCAGGCTCTGAAATATATATATATATATTTTTTTTTCCAGGCTTTGAAATATATATATATATATATATATATATATATATATATATATATATATACATATATATATTTCCAGAAATTATTCAAAATGAGAGGTTTAAACAGACCTATAATTCTGAAAAAATATTATCAGTAAATTAAAACTTTCTGACAAAGAAATATCAAAGCCAAAATGATCTAAAAGACTAACTATACCAAACTCTTAAGGAATAGATCACTGCACTTTAAAATAAAAGCAACTTCAAAATGGAACTAGAAACAGAAGAGGAAAAGCACCTCATTTTATTCCATGATCCCAGTGTACAAATTAAAATAGC
This sequence comes from Myocastor coypus, assembly GCA_004027025.1. Classification (NCBI taxonomy): domain Eukaryota; kingdom Metazoa; phylum Chordata; class Mammalia; order Rodentia; family Myocastoridae; genus Myocastor; species Myocastor coypus. The sequence continues at coordinate 5,421 of PVJA010001383.1, read as the reverse complement.
TTAACATAAGACAGAAAACTTATGAATAATTTAATCCTTAAAAGTGAATGTAAAACATATCAGATAAAATATTAGCTAACAAATATCTAGTAACTGAATGGGACTGAATGGAATTATCCAAGAAATGGGTAAAAAAAACTTTGGAACCAGCTTCTCTATTGTGTTGTATCCCCTTCCTAATAAAATATTTTAAAAAGGAAGATAAGACATACAAGAAAAATATTGAGTAAATATATTACTATTACATCTAAGCAAATATCTATAAAACAATAATAGCATCAAATCTGGGAGTTATAAAATTGCAGAACTAAAATATTGGATAGGAACAGTATGTCATTCTGAGAAGAGCACAGAAATAGCGCTCCACAATCTATGGCCATCAATCACATATATATCTATCTATTCACATGTTACTATTTCAACAAAATGACAGAAAAAGCATGTTATCTCAGTAGATACAAACATTTCATGATATATTAAAATCATAACAATCTCTTAGCAGATGAGGAACAGATTGAAGGTTTTTTTTCAACTTAATAAGGACATCCTCAATTACTTAGAAAACATATTACCTAACAGGGCCATATTAGAAACCTCCTTTTAAAGTCACAAATCAGGCAAAAGTCCCCACCATACATAATCTTGCTTGCCTTTGTGTAGAGAGATAGGCTGGTAAAGTAGAGCAAGAGTTATAAAACCTTAAATGGAAGTAATGAAAGTCATTATTTGTAAATTACATGATTTGTACACAGAAAATTCCAGAGTCCACCATTATAAATAAAAGATCTTATTAAAGTAAATTTATGCAAGATCAATCCACAAAACTGCATTACAAATTTATATATCAGGAATGACCAATCAGAAAAAAAGTTAATTTTAAAAAGGGCTGTCACATACAATACCATCAGAAAAATAAGGAAACTACAAATAAATATAAAACAAAAATGCACAAGTTTCATGTGGAAAAATATAAAATCTTTCTTGAGCACTTTGGAAATAACTTAATGAATGGAGTGGTGGAGTCATTTAAATCACCACCGATCAAGTTTCTACAAATTGGCTTATGATGCCTGTTACGGTTTGTACTTAGCTGTCCCCCCAAAGCCTCATGTAAGTCATGGGGCTGTCAAGCTCGAGGCTCAAGGGGCGAGGCCAAAGGACCAGAGTGGGGCTTGAGGAGCTTGGCCAACAGAGGTGTGAACCTTTAAACTGACAGCATGCGCTGTCAGAGGTTCCCCACCAGGCGTCGGTTATTCGGAAGTATGGGGCGATTCATTCTGGACACAGTGGTGTGCTTAGTCTCGAGGTCTTGCTATGCAATTTAGGCTGCTTCAAATTATGAAACCTCCAGTAACCGTGAACTAAATGAACCTTTCCTTTCCTAAGCTGGAATGTCAGGTATTTCTCCCAGCAACTAGAGAAAAGTAACTAAGACAATTCCGCTGAGTTCTGACCAAAGCTCCATTAAAGTGACATTAATTTTTTTACATAAATTAATCTTGTTAACAAAAAAGCCAAGAACGGGTACTAGACTCCCACAGACATTTCTAAACTAGACTGCTGTTCTATCCAGAAATCAAAACTTACTGGGAAGCTACAAGAGCCAAGCCAGTGTGGTAATAACTCAGAGGAAGAAAAAAAAAAAAAACCCATAGTTGCCCATATTCATAGAAAACATACATGATGAAGAACAAGTGTTTCAGTGTACCTCCAGTAGTGATGGGACAATTGGTTATCCATGCAGAGTTGGGATTTTTTTTCACATTTAACAAGCATACAAAAAGGTATTTCTGTGACCTTACATTTTAAGGTATTCTTAAAATTCAGAGCTTCTGTTAATTAAAAGATCTTATAAAGAAACTGACAAAGACAAACCAATAATTGGCAGGTAGAGTAAATAACAATCAAAAGATTTCAGTTGGGAAACCACAAGTAACTGTAACCAATACATTTTTTTTTATGCATTTAGTACAGGGTCTACAGGGTCTTACTATACAAATCAGGCTCATAATGATCCTGCTGTTTTCAGCCTCCCAACTACAGGGATTACAGGCATGCCACCACACACAGGCTTAGTCACAGTCTCAGAGTGCCCCAGGAGTGGGGCGCAAGGCGTGCCAGGGATCACAGTCCCTGTGCATGCCTAAACAAATGCATTCTTAAAACACAATCACCTTGCCGGGCTTGCCTCTAAGGTGCACTGAGGCAGTGATTGAGACTGGGCATGGCGGCACATGCCTGTAATTCTAGCACTTTGGAGGCTGAAAACAAGAGAACCAAAAAAACCAAAACAAAACTAAACTAAAAAGCAATCAATCAATCCAACAGGAAAATGAGAAGCAAAAATAGGCATTTCACAGAAAGTGCAAATAAGTAAAAAGCAGGACAATATGCTAAACAAAATAATATTGGAAGAAGGTAACTTCATCTTAAAAACTTTTACTTAGCTTGGCAGAGATAAGAGTGTGATAACACTAACTTCCCAAGGACGTGCATGAGAAAGCAGAATAAACGGACAAAACCATTTTGAGAAATAATATAGCGTTGCCCAATAAACATTTCCACCCTCATGTGTACTTTGACACTTTAGCTGTCATGCACCATAAAACATTTGAGTGCTCACTGCAGTGATCTTTTTTTTTAATTTTAGAGAAGGGTCTGCAGGGTGTTCAGGGTCTCACTACTAGATCAGACTTGTAGCGATCTGCCTATTTACAGCCTCCCAAGAGCTGGGATTACAGGTGTGTACCATCAAGCTCTGCCTCAACTGCTGTCTCAGCATGCCCCAGGGCCAGGGCTGGCACAGCAGGCCTAGGGATCCAACCCTTAGCCCTCGTGCCTGCTTGCAGGTGCTTTAATCCACTGAGCTATTTGGCCAGCCCTTGCAGTAATTTTCATAATGTAAAAAGTGAGAAAAATCTAAATGTACTTGTATAAAATAAACATTCTGTCAATCTCACAATTGTTATATTACATAGAAATCACAATTGTAGACTACAGCCATATAAAATAACATGGTGCCTTAATATATTATATAGAAGGAAAACGATAAACAGGTAAGGGTGGAGGGTGCCTCTGGTGGGGAAATCAAGGTACAGGTGGCATCCAAAGAGCTTGTAAAGTTGGAATGACATTGGTAATGTTCTGTTTTAGGTTCAATGAATGCACTTGAAGACGCTGATGTATAATATAATATGGGAAATTTGTTTGGTTTGTTTTGATGGCCCTTTGAGTATGGCCCCATAACACATAAGAAAGCAAAGTGGTTTGGCAGCGAAGGTCTGCAATCAGTCATCACTCTTCAGGATTCCCTATCTGCCTTAGTCTTGTTGTATAGCAGCAGCATCTGGTCAACTTCACAGGGTCTCACCCTCTTCAATTAAAAGGAAGGCATCTACTTTTCTAGGTTATGGTATAGATAAAATGAGACCAGTTTGTAGTACACTCAGAACTTGCAGAATGTAACAAGCACCTTCCACATGGAACACCGGCAGAAAGCTGAGGCAATAGATTTTAAATATTAGGATTCACAGTGCAACCAGAATATAAAACTATTGTGAACTTTTAAAACTTATGATTTGGAGTATATTAGAAAAAATGAGAAAGGAATTTAAGAAAGATAATCATGGAGAATGAGGCCTGGTTAATATTTCATTTCCTAATTTGTTTCCTAGAAATCAGTGCACTTTAAAAACAGGTATCACAGGTAGTGATCTTTAAAAGGCATTTAAGCACAACTGCTCTTTGCTCTTTATATGTAACTATTTCTCTTATTCGCCTCTATGCCCTTTGAGAAATTCTAATTTATATTATGAATAAAAATGAGCAGATTGCTAGACTATTTGACTGAGAAACAATATTATACTACATTACATCAGGACACTGAAATGTGATTTAAAACCTAAGTTAGAAAAGCTAACTAATTCCAGAAAGAACCTTGTATACTTTTGATTGTGGTAAACACACACAATTTATATTCTCTATAGCTACAGCTCAGTAGCTGTAGCTGTCTGTTCATACTTTCACAACTCTGCACTAGCGAAGGACCACTATTTCCCTTCTCTGAAGTCACAGAACCATTCTGTTCCTATAAAATCAACTACTCTAGTCACCTTGTGGGGTAGTCATACAGTATTTGTCCTCCTGTGCCTAGATTTAGTCAACATGTCTTCAACTTTCAACCATGTTTTACCACACATTAGAATTTCACTGCTTTTTCAGGCCAAATACTCCACAGTATGTAGATACCACTTTTGCTTATTATTCAGCCATGCATGGGCACTTGAATTGCTTCTATCTTTTGGCTATCATGAACAATGCTGGCATGAACATAGAAATCCAAACCTCTTCTACATCTTTACAATGCTTTGGGGTAAATACCCAAAAGCTGCAACACCTAACTCTTGAGGGACTTCTACACCATTTTCATAATGGTGGCAACATTTTACACTCCCAACAGCAAGGTACAGGGTTCTACTGTCTCACAATTTTACCAATACTTATTTTTTCTTTTGACTGTAGCCAACTTAATGGGTATAAAGTAATATTCGCCATAGTGGGATTTACATTTCTTCAAGGACTAATCAGTGAGAGCATACATTCATGTGTGTTGGCATTTTTACACATACCACTTGCCTTAGTTACTTTTCTCTCCTTGCTGGGACAAACCATCAACACACAAGCTTAGGACAGGAAAGGTTTATTTAGCTCACAGTTACTAGAGGTTTCATAATTTAAACCAGCCTAAATTAGATAGCAAGACCTCGAGACTTGGTGCAATGTCCAGGATGAATCGCTCCATACCTCCAAGAGACAGCTGCCTCGGGGAAGGGGAAAGAACCTCTGATAGTGTGTACTGTCAGTTTAATGGTTCGCACCTCTCTTGGCCATGCCCCTGAAGCCCCACCCTGGATCTTTGGCCCCATCCATTGAGCCCTGTGCTCGACAGCCCCATGATTTACATGAGGCTTTGCAGGGACAACTACATACAAACCATAACACCACTTTAGGAAAAATGTCTACTAAAGTCCTTTGCCCATTTTTAAGTTAAATTGCTTTAGTACCCTTGAGTTTTAGGTGTCCCTCATATGGATAATAATCCCTAATCACATATACAACTTGAAAATATTTTCTTTCTGTAGGCTGCATTGTCATTCTATTGTGTTCCTTGATGTGTACTTTCTAAGCCTGGCATAATTTCATCTACCTGCTTTTTAGTTGCCTCTATATTTGGTGGCAGACGTTTAACACTTGAAAGCATCAACAATTGGGACCTCCTCCGGCTAAGAAGTTTCTGCATGTCAAAGGAAATCACTAACAAAGTGAAAAGACGACCCACAAATTTCGAAAAGATTATAACTAACAAGTACTCAGACAAAGGTCTTCTATCTAGAATCTACAAAGAACTAAAAACCATTAGGG
>PVJA010001382.1:0-128484 GCA_004027025.1 Myocastor coypus | reverse complement strand
AAAAAAAAAAAAAAAAAAAAAAAAAAAGAGAAGAAAAGGCACATCACTCTGCTGGCTGCTGGAGGCAGCTGTCAGCACATTGCCCAGAGCCTCATGCATGCCCCCTCCCCTGCCACCTAGGGTCCTCTTCTGCCTCATCTCCTGTCTGCAGAACATGTTCCACAGACTCAAGGTGAAGCATTTCATTGTAGCCATATACAGAGACATTGTATGAAGTGTCCCCAGTGCTCGCAAAGGGGACATGCTTGTGAAGCACCTACTGTGTGTGCCCAAGGTTGGCTGCATGTTCCTGTATCCTTATAACCATCCTGGAGGTGGCGTTGTTGAATCTTACTCTGTACATGGGGAAAGTAGGGGTGAGCAAGCTGCCCACCAGTTGTGTAGTACTACAGGCACAAAGCTGGCCTTGGAACTAGACCTGGCCTTTCCCTTGGGCCCATACACCCAGTAGCTGGACATCTCAGTGGTCCTGGCTCTTCTAATTTACTGATGCCCTCAAGGGTCACCCATAGACCTGGTATTTACCCCGAAGTACCTGGGGTACTTTGAAGCTTTGTGCTACCATTATTTTTCCCCATAATTGGCAGGTAGATAAACTTAACTGAATGCCTGAGAAACATGGAGCTGTGCTGGGGTCAGTGCTGCATGCATGTGCACACCTCCACAACCCTGCCAGAGGACCCTGGACTGAGCAGGCAGGAGACCTGAGGTCCTGGATGCTGCTGCCCCTTGCCTGTATTTTTCCTGAACCCTAGTGGCTTTTTCTCCCAGGCAGTTTTGTGTACTGGTGGATAAGGAATCCCTGACACCTTTCCTGGGCCTTGGTCACCTTCCTAGGGGCCCTGCCTGTCCCTAGCCTGTCTCCTAGAGGTTGTCCTCCAGAAGAAGTGCCTCCCTTCAGCCAGGAATATAACTTTGTCACAGTGCCTGCCTAGCAAGCACAAGTATGATTCCTGGTACCAAAAAGTAAATGAATAAGCAAGTGCCTCCTGTGCCCGGTGACCTTCACAGGAGTCTCCTAAATGTGCTCTTCAGAGCACAAACTCCTCCAGATGTTAAGCATTTTTCATAGAGGAAACAAAGGGGTGAGTAAGTTGGCTAAGGGTCCATGATCAGGTAAACACTGAATTAAAGCCAAGACAGGGCCCTTGCTGGGGGTGTCTCAGGCCCTTCAGCCCAGCCTTCTTCACAGGACACATAGCTTATAGCATTTCCCACCTGTGTTTTCTCCAAGATGTTCTTGCAAGACTGGGTCCTTTCAGCATTGCCAGGGAAATATGGCCTTATCTACAGCACTGGCCACCGTGGGGGCTCAGCCAGGGCACTGTTCTCTGGAGCCACCTCTTCTTTCCCCAGCAGGTGTCTTTAAAAATGGCTCAGTTAGCAATGGGATGCGGAGGGGAACGGTCTCGTGACTAGAAAGGTTCTCTGGCCTGGGCATCTCTGTAGGTGAAGGACATGGTTGCTGTCTTAGTTACTCTTCTCTCCTTGCTGGGACAAACACCCGACACTCAAAATGAGGGAAGGAAAGGTTTATGTAGCTCACAGTTACTGGAGGTTTCAGTCCATATTCAGCTGGCTCCAAAGCAGACTGGCACATGGCTGAGGGCAACCTTCCGTGGCGGCGGGCAGAGAGCAAGAGCCCAGAGCTTGCTGCAGCTCAAGCAGCTAACTTCCTACCTTACACTGAAGGGCAAATCACCTGCCCCAGGGGAGGGGCAGCACCCAGTTCCACAACAATCAATTACAAATTCCAGAAGCTGCCCCATGGCTGCATGAGGCTTTGGGGGGACACCTATATGCAAATCATAACAGTTGCTCAGCATCTGTAGCATCTGCTGGGCGTCCAGGCCCTTGCTGGCCCGAGCAGTGCTCCCACCTCCCTGTCTCCATGCCAGAAGGTGAGGCAGGCAGAGTGCCTCCTTTTTCACTTGTGGATATGCACTGAGCTTTCTCACACATGCGCTCTTGATCCACATGTGCGACGTGTGGTGCCGCGGAGACCGCAGGCTGCTGAAGGACACAAGTGCACGAGTAGGGCAGTGAGTGCCTTGTACCATGTCCTGCAATAGCAGTGCATGCAGGTGAGGGGTGTGGCGCAGGGATCGGTGCTTGTGGCCCAGGCAGGCTCAAAGGAGGAGCTGGAGCTAGTCCTGAAGGGCAGGGCCACAGAGCAAGAAGGGGCACCCCAGCTGCACAGCGCTGCAAAGGCAGTGGGTAAGCTCTGTGCGTTAGATACCATCAGGAGTAGGAAGGGCTAAGTTAGAAACTTGTTTTTCTGATTTGCAGTCTTCTTTGAAGTACGTAGAAGCAAGTGTTCCCCTGGTAGGAACATTAGAGCAGGTAGAGTCAGACCTAGTGTTGGTTCTGACCCAGCCCCCTCTCCGTGGGTAACATGGAGCATATTTCCTCATCTCCCCAAACCTCACTTTACCTCCTGGCTACAAGAATGTAGCTGTTGGGGCCTGGTGGAATGGCTCAGTGGTCTAAAGCCCCTGCTTGGGGAAGCTTGGGTGGCTTCAGGGACCCCGGTTCGATCCCCGGCACCACATGCTGCGCCAGCCCTGCCCTCAGGACAGGCTGAGCCAACCATGAAAATGAGTGAATAAACAAATAAGGGTTCTGAAATAAGAAAAAAATAATTAAAAAAAAAAAAAAAAAAAAAGAACGTAGCTGTCCCCAAGGTTCTGAGGGTCAAATGAAGTCAGGAAAACCCTTTGCACAGCAGAGCTATGCATATGTCAGGTCTTCCAAAGATAGTTGCACATTTCACATCAGTCTGTCCCTCCCTGTTTCTCCCTCCTTCTTCTGTCCTGCCGGTACTATAGCCACGGCTGATTGGGTCAAGCCGGAAGAAGTGGCCCCCAGCAAGAGGTAATGGCAGCTTCAGTGGTTCTGCCACCATCCAGACCACTTGGGAACCAGAGTCAGCCCCCGGATTCCTGCCCTCAGCTGTACCTGACCTTGGATATTTGTGTCACTGGGCTTCACACCAAGGTGGACCGAAAGAAGGAAGGCTGCCTGATCAGATTCTGGAGGGTGATGCAGCACGGGCGGGTCGGCAGCCTTTCTCCTTTGTTCCTGTCTCCAAGCTGCCAGAAGACGTCTCACAGGCCAGGCCTGAGGCTAGGTGGCCACAGACACCTCCCGTGAGCTGTGCGTCCAAGTCAGGTGCTGCAGGCCACACCTAGGATCCTTCCTGCAGTGCAGAAGAGGATGGGTGACAGCTGCAGAAGGTGAAGTGGTGAGGTGGGGCACCTCTGCAGCTGTCCTCGTCCATCCAAACAAGTTAATCATCTCTTATGAACCATCAGGTCCTGTTCAGTGAGTAAGGAGACCTGGCATTTTCTCTAATAAAATCAATACCAAATCCTGCAGGGCTGGCTGAAGAGGACGATTCTCCTCCAGAGTGGGGGCTCTGTGTATTCTTCAGTGTTTCTTGAGGGCTTGCTAGGCTCTCTATTGGTTCGGAGGGCATTGCTCAAACTCTGTCTTAGTGTTAGCTCCTCAACTGCGAAATCAAACCCAGACAGACAATGGTTCACTAGATCTTGGGGGTGGCTCAGGAAGTGGTGAGAGACCAAAGCCCTGTCCACTTGTCTTTAGCCCTTCCCACTCCACTGTGGCCAAAACCACAACTTGCTGCCCCCAGGGCTCCCCATTCACCTCCATCTTAGGATCCCTCCCCTGCTCCTGCTTGCTGTAGGGACCTGCCTTAGTCCCAGGCATGGCCATCTTCCCTGAGATTAGGGGTTGGGGTAGGCATAATCACCCTTGCCCCAAACCCTCATCACGGCCACTGGTAGAGGATGATCCAGCATGGGATGGTAGGCAGCCCCTGTCAGAGCCTTTTCCATCTTCCTCATGCCAGATACTTCTTGTTGTTACTGTTTTTCCCATGTAAGATGTTGATTCTGATTTTTTGCCTGCCAAACTGCCTATATTAAATAATAGTGAATTTTTCCTCTTCCCACTTCTATAAGTCACCTTGTCTCCTCTTCACAGTAACCCTGTGAGATGTGAAGTTCCCCACCTGTCATCATGGCGGCTGTGGCATACCCATCGTAACTTGCTTCACCTGCGTCACAGCTAATAGGTTTTTAATTTGAATGTAAGTCTCACCTCAACATCCGCATTGTCTTTGTGATGTTTTGCTGCCTGTTGAAGAGAGTAACCCAGGCAACAACAAGGCAAACAAGAGACAAGGTGCTGGTTCACAGCATGAGCAGGCCAAACGGAATACCACAAATAGCTTGGAGGTTCACTTTCTTTTGAGAATTGGGCTCATCCTGGTCTTAGTGCCTCCTACTGAAATACTCAGCCCAAGGATGGTTGGTTAGGGAAGCAGAAGGTTAGGTCCAGGAGGTAGAGGGAGGCCATGGGCCTCGGAAGGCAGCGGGCAGCTCCCTTGTGAGGAACACCGTGAGCACCTGTGCTCCTGGGGAGGTAGCATTCCTGGTGGGGCCAGAGACTGGCCAACCCCACACCGGGGCTGCTGAAGTGGGCCATGGACCAGGGAAGTGGCTCCCACATGCGGTTTCAGATGGAGGGAGAAAAGCAAGGTGGAGCAGTTAGTTTACCTGACACTGAGCTGGTTCATATAAAAAAAAAGAAAGAAAGAAAGAAAGAAACTTGGCCTCAATTCTAAAAAGCCTTGCACTTGCTTAGGCAGAACATGTACTAAGATTGGAATGATTCTGAGCCCCTCCTACTTGGGGGTGATAGTAGGGCATCACCGCAGGGTGCGGTGATAGTAGCTTTCTCCAAAAGTGTGAGAACTATTGACTGGGTCACTTGTGAGATCCCATCCAGCCCTGTTATTGTAGAAGAAAGAGGGAGTAGGTCCTCCATGAAACAGTAGGACCCATCACCCAGCAGTTACAGCCAATGTGTGCCCAGAGAAATGAAAATGGCTATTTACCAAAACCTGAGGCTCGACTGTTCATAGCAGTGCACTTCATAGGTGACAAACTTGGAGATAACTCTGAGGACCGTCAGAATAAATGGGCAACTGCTGTGACTTGAACCTTGAGAACATCGTGCTAGGCAAAAGGAAGTAGATAAGATTCTACATATTTTATGACTCCATTGATGACGAATACCCAGCACGGGCGAATTTACGGGAGTGGAAAGCAAATCAGTGGCCATCTGGGGCTGGGGCTGGGGCTTGGGAGGATGACCACTTTGTAGGTTAGGACTTCTTGAGAGGGTAGAAAGTCCAGCATTAGCCTTTGGTGATGGTCATGGTGGTGCAAACCTGTGAGTCAACATAACGCTTTTGAATGGTGGTCTTCACTGCAGCCAGAATGGGAAGATTCCTGATAGCGTCATACTAGAGAAGAATGGCAGGGGGCTCCAGGTAGGAGGCTTTTCCTGCCTCTGGTGTCAGTCTTGTGCATCCTACCCCATCTTCCTCTTGTCCTTCCACTGGTGCAGTGGTGGGGACTTACATGCAACACAGGCCACAGCGGGCTATTTGTGTCACTGAAAGCACTAAAAGGGTCACCATCACTGGTAATAGTCTTCCTTCCTTTCCCCTGAACATGTAACCCTCTTTATTCTAAGGTCTAGATAGACTGAAAGTCTCAAGCCAGTGTCTCCAGAAAATGCTTCACGAATGAGCCAGAGTGAGGTAGAGATGCCCAGCCTGGACCTGGGGGGGAGGGCAGGCCTCTTCCAAGGTCAGAACTTTTGCCAAGGCCCTGGCCATCTACAGCAGTGGCCTCCTGCAGCTTCTCTGGATCTCACCTGCTTTTATTTTTAGTGTGTCTTGTGGCTCCACATCGCTTGCTTAGCCTCTTTCAGCAGAGTAATTGTCTCTACTTTCATCACAATGGAAATGGCTCCTGGCAGTTGGGTGTTCGTGGCAGCCTGAGGTCGGCATGAACGCCCACCCCTCACCGTCCACCCAGGAAAGCCTCAGGAGCAGCTGCAGCGCCCCCTGCCCCATCCTGTGCCCCCGCGTCTGGGCCTCGTCAGTCTCTCCACTCCCAGTCCCACTTTTCTGTTGTTGCAAGTGGGCCTCCAACTATTCCAGGTGGCAGGCTACAGGCTAATCTCCACCTCAGGCCTCACCTGGTAGCTGCCATCCGGTTGTGGCAAGGGCTTTCCAGAGAGAGGGTGAGGCTACATGCGTGTGCACGTGGAAGGGAGCCAGCAGTGAAGGAGGCCTCCCCAGAGGTGACAGCGGCTTCCTGAGAGGAGTGGCCGCAGCTCAAGCTGATTCCACAGTGCTGCGCAGGGCTGAGAGAGGGCAGAGGACTTCCTCCCAGGGGATTCGCACACCCCAGAACCAGCAGGAGGAGGGTGGGCTGCAGGCTTTCTCAGACAGTTGGTGACCATCCTGCGATGCCAGTCACAGGCACTGGGAGCAGCACCCCTGCTTTGCTGTACTGCTCTGAGGTAGAGCAGCCCTGGCTGGAGGACTGATGTAAGAGCCAGCAGCGCGGTTGCTCAGCACAAAGCGCCTCCTCCGGCAGCCGCAGCCCTTCCGCACTGCTCTCTCGCGCGCTGAGGGGTCAGGCCTTGCGCGCTCCTTGCCCCCAGCTGCGATGCCAACTCAGGCCCAGCATTTGACCTCTGCTGGAGCTGATGGCAGTTAGAGGAGCTGGGTGAAGGATCTTTGACAAGGGCCAGGGCTGCACTGGCCAGATTTATTGCAAGATTGAATGGAAAATCTTTGTTAATTGGATAGCAATTAACTTAATGCACATAATCTAGTTTACAAACCACAATCATATAAAGAAAAACACAGGCCAAAGAAAACAGGAGCTGGGCATTGTGGAGCATGCCTATAATGCCAGCTACCGGGGAGGCTGAGGCAGGAAGATCACAAGTTCAAGGCCATTCTGCACAATCTAGTAAGACTCTGTCTCAAAACCCAAGAAGGCTAAGGAGGGAGCTTATTGGTGGAATGGTTGCCTTCTAGGCATAAGACCCTGGATTAAATCCCCAGCCTCCAGAAAAAAGTAAAAAAAGAAATGATAAAAAAAGAAAATGGGATAATGGGGGAGGAATCAAGGAGGATGAGACACACTATTTCTTAGACTCATGTAGTGGCTCTGCCTTGACCCACTTTCTGTTACAAGCTTAGGCCACTTAGCATTCCTAGGTCACAGCTGACTTTTTAAAAAATAAAATCAGTTGTGACTGTAAAGAACTGCATGGATCATTTCAATGAACATGTTTTGTCCTGCAAGATGTAACCCATGGATGGTTTTGTGTGCATGGAGAGCCCCAAGATCAGGCGTAGCGTTCATCCTCTAGGGGAGGTACAGGAAGGGCTGGGGGCCCAAGGGCCTGTCCTGACAGAACTGCCACACCGGCAATGGGTCCTGCTCACATCTCGGCCAACTCTCCCAGCTTCCTGAGCTCCCTGTTGACACAGACTTGTCCACTGCACAGGGAATCGCAGGCATCGTTTGCACAGTGCTTTCTGACCTGCCTGCAGCCTGGGTACTCAGCATGTAGCTCAGTGCATAGTGCATGGACTGGTGGCCTTGGTGCTCCCAGGTCTCAGCAGTGCACACCGGCGGAGTCCTCTGAGGATGCATACCCACCCTGCAGTGTGAGAGAAGATGGGTACCCCACTGCCTCTACCCGTGTCATGGAGAAAGAGGGCTCTGCCGGCAGAACAGCCCCCAACGCCACACGGTCAGGGGAATGCAGGCCTCGTTTCTCCCTTCAAACTCAGCTCTCACAGAGGGTTCACAGGCAGACCTAGGCCACAGTCTTATCTGGCCAGATGTTCCATTATTACTGTGTACTTTACCAATGAGCCCAAGCCACAGGGTTTGCCCTGAAGATCCATGCTTGATCTACAAGAGGCAACTTCTGTATGGCATTCACCGGTTAGGAAATACAACCCCAGTTTTAGGTGAGGGTATTCATGTTCCATATCCTGGTATAGTGATGCCCAGGTGAGATCCGGAGTCCTAACATCTCAGTTGGGGAACTGCTGTCACTACAGAAGGCTAAGAGAATAATTACCTCATCCCTCAGGTCTTGGTTTTCCCATCTATCAAATGGAAAAACAACAAATGCTCTCTGGCAAGGCAGTGGTGAGGAGTACGTGAAGGACTAAACCCTGGAGCCTGGAGTGTAGCGTGGTACAAACTTTAAAGTGCTGTGCCCATGCTAATCAGCGTCGTTCTCCAGGGCCCCTGATGCTGTGGTGGAAGGCGAAGAAGCCTAGAGACTGAGGAAGTTGCAGTAGGTGGAACTTCAGGGTTGCTATGGGAACCAAAGCTCTGAGGCTGATCAAGGCAGGAAATACCATCTGGTTTTAAACACCAAAAAGCCTAGACTCACACTGGACTTATTTCTGTAAACAGCAGAATTAACATCATCCTCCAGCAGCTACGTCAGCCCAGAGCAATCTGGGGATTACCGTCATTCACCTGATGTCGGGGGTCAGGGCCGCACATAGCTCCTCATCTGCTCCCGTATGCCCAGAAAGATGGACGAGTCACTTAGGAAGTCTGAGCTTGGATGGAAGGAAACCACCGACACCCTCACCACCACCACCAAGCCCCTTCCCAGGCGTTGCAAACACGGAGGCAAGGCTGGAATGGTGGCCAGGGACAACAGTGGGAGAACCTGGGGGTCCCGGCTGGAAATGCGTGGTGCGAGCGGCCTGTCTTCTTGCTTACAAATTGCGTGTGTTATTAAAGGCCTAAGTGGGACACTGTTTGCCCAACATCACAGAGAGATTGATGACAAAACCCAAACTTGCCCCTGAATCTCAACTCTACACTCATGCTTCCTCCGCTTCGCCAACTGCATCGTCCTCTTATTTGTTTCAGCATCGCAGTCTTGCTTCCTGGGAAACACTAGGCTGGGGATTTCTTGAGGTCCCCATGGGCTCTGCAAGACAGAAGCAGAACACTGCCTGAGTCCTGCACCTCCCAGGAATGTGACACAGGAAGCCAGCTTTTCTGTTATTGTCTCAGGAGAAAGGAGGCTTCTGTAAACCACATAAGCTGAAACGAATCTGTGAAATTTTAAAGTAAGAGTGCTCTGCTCTCAAGTTCTCAGCATACAGGGAAATACCCGAGTTCCAGTGCTGCCCCCAATCCCAGTCTAGTAGACACCTTTGAAAGTGAGGGTCCACTAGGAGTCATTGAGCAGTGAGCACCCCTGGGGCACAAGTCCCAAGCGGCAGCAGCAGGCTGTCCTGTGAGCACCATGTCTGAGGGTCCTTCCAGCACTGGCATTCTGTGCCTTGATTTATAAGAAGGGAAAGAGGTCTATCAGCTCCCTGAACCTGAGTTAGAGGTGTGAGCCTGGACCCTTGGCTCACTGCTGTGCAGATGTGGGCGTTTCCTGCGGGTGAGGCTGAGGGGGCAATGGTTTCTATCCAGCCCTATGGAGACAGCATCTGAGACTGCCAGCCCCACAGAGCTACTCTGTGTCATGTCAGGGAGGTGACACCCGAGGGTGACTATGACGGAGCACATGTCCGAGGTGGTGTTGGCTCTAAGTCACCCCTCCATGTCCTCTGACACCTCTATCCTGTGCCTGCCCACAGGTTACAACAGCTGCATCACATTTGAAGCAAGGGAAACCCCTCCCCTAGCCTTAGAGAAGCACTGAGGTGACCCTCCCCCACATACACTTCCCTGAGTGCTCCTTCCAGGTCCTCTTGTGTTATGGGGAAGCCGCATCTCCTGGGAGCTGTCACTTACCTGCCACCCCTTGGGATACACAGACCTACCAAGCTCTTCACCACCTGCTTGGCCCGAGAGAAGGGTTTGTTAAGGTGGCAGAGGCCGGTAATTGCATGAAACTTAAGACTTTACTATAGCTATAGGAACCACTTTACAGCTGTCTCAAGGGACCCTCGCCCACAAGTCTTAGAAGTCAGGATTGGGGTCCCTAGGGCTGCCAGGGCTCCAAGCACTGCTTAAGGGAGGAACGACCTGGAAAATACCAGGGGTAATTTGTTTCTAACTTTATTTTTAGGGCAGGAAAAAGGGGATAGAAGTGGAGAGGGTGTCAGCCTAGAAGATGAAAGTTCGGGTCTCTAAATCAAAGAGCGCAGGCCAACTAAGAACAGGACCATAGCAATCTTAGCTGATGAGCTGGAAATATTACCCCATCTCTTTGAACCTCTGAATCTCAGTCTTACCACCTGTAAAATGGGGATAATCCTTCCTGCTAAGGGAGATAATTCCTCTGCACAGACCACAGTAGGCGCTTTATCATCAATGAAAATCCAAAATCACTTCCATTTGTATTCATCAAACACAGGGAACCTAGGTAAATCCTGTGCCTCTGGGCCCGAGCAGGGCAGCAGCTCAAATGGGACTGGAAGGCCCTGGCAAAGGAGAACCTAGATCAGCCACACACTTAGAGCGAGGTGTCTGACGTCTGGATCCACAGTCTTGCTTCTCCACAGCCACGACATGTATCACTGCCTGATCTCTTTTTTAAATTAAGGAAATGACAGTGGCTTTGAGGCACACACACTCCCCGGAGGCGAGACACCCGAGGGAGGTGTGAACTGAAACTCGCTACCTTGCTGCATTTTCTGTACTTCCTTTCCTTGCTATTCCCTGAAAAGGAACAGGTTCGGCGACAAGTTCTGTTACATTACCCCCACCCACTTTGTGTTTCGTGTCACTGTGTTCAGCTGTGATGTAATTTGTGATGACAGCGTCGAGCCTCTTCTCTGGAGAAGATGACACCCCAGAAAACATGTGCCAGACTGTGCTTAGTGACAAGTGCCTGGCCGGGGAAATGGAGGCAGAGAGCATCCGCCTCCCAGAGAAGTGGTTCCGAGTCAGCAGGAAGCCTAGAAAGACAACAGGGTTGCTCCTTTCTCTGTAAGCAGGGGCTCAGAGAATTGCTGCCCAGGGAACTGAGGGTGCGTGGCCTCCCCAAGTCACTGTGCTGGCATCTGGGCAGACTTCTCAATAAGACACAAAAGGCATACAGCTCTGAGGCTAATAATAATAATAATAATAATAATAATAATAATAATAAGTGCTACATGAGAGTTGAAGATCTCTTCTTAAATGAAAGCTACAGAGCGGACAGAGGAAAGACAGCTGCCGTATCTAAACCTGGCAAAGAGTGAGTCACTAGATTACACAGGGAATATAGCTGACGAGAGATGATACAAGACACATCGGTGAAGCATGGAGAGGCTGTTGGCAGAAGCCTGAATGGTCACAAAGTATATGAAGGGCGCACAACCCTTCTGGTGCCTGGGAAAGCAAAGGACAGCAGCAGGATTCTACTCTAGTCCCCTAAATCTCACTGAAACCCGGCCAGCTGGAGTTTAGAGTCAGTGAGGGTGCAGCTCAGGGAGAGGCCTGGCCTTGTGGGCCACAGTCTGGCACACTCTCATGTGACCCGGTTGTGCCTGGCGGTGGCATGAGCCCAAGGCTGTGTGTTCCCACATGGGTTTCTTGTTCCTTCCTGCCCTGCTCTGGACCATGGGGGCTGGTTCTTACAGGTTGGCTCACCCTGGCTTCCTTACCAGCTGACTTTGGTGGAAAGGCCAGACTCTTGCCCTCAAGAGATAAGTCAAGGGGCCGGAGAGATAGCTCTGTGGCGCAAGTGCCTGCCTGGCAAGTGCAAGGTTGTGAGTTTGAACCCTGGTCCCACAAAGAAAGAAAGAGAGAGAGAGAGAGAGAGAGAGAGAGACAGAGAGAGAGAGAGAGAGGAAGGAAGGAAGAAAGGAAGGAAGGAAGGAAGGAAGAAAGAAAGAAAGAAAGAAAGAAAGAAAGAAAGAAAGAAAGAAAGAAAGAAAGAAAGAATAGAAAGAATAGAAAGTCCTCAAGGGACAAGTCACCCACAGGCCAGGTGATGACTCAGCACTGAGCCATGCAGCCTTGGCTGGGATCTGGCAGGAGGACACATCTGAGCCTTCCTATCCCACTGCTTTGCTGACACCAACCCACAGGAAACAGGAAAATGAATTCCACAACTGGGGAGGATAGGCAAAGCTAGGTGTCTCTCATTCTCACTGTCAGCCTCGGGTGGCCTCTCTGGTCAGCAGCTATGTCTCCTCAGAGGCCAGCTGCAGCTCAGCAGGTTACCCGGGAGCCCAACTTCCCAGACAGCCTCTCCTTGCTCCGCCACAGCAGCTCAGCAAAGGCAGAAGTCTGCCTGCCTCGCTGCCCCCAGGTAGCCCATGGGGCCTTCTAGCCCTTGCATCTAAGCCATCTGTGTTAAGCATGCCTGCAGCTCTGGCTTTCTGATTTGAGCAATGAATACCGGTGCTCCAGCAGTGCCAACTCCAGGTATTGGTATCTTACTGGGACTCCTGTGAACAGGGATGCAAGGATATTGACAGAATCACTTGTGAAACTGGAGTTAGCCAGCGTGGTGGCACATGCCTATAAAGGCTGAGGCAGAAGGATCACAGACCTGAAGCCAGCCTGGGCAACTTATCAAGACCCTGGCTGAAGGTAACATTGAGTCCATTGCTAGAAGACTGACTGTGTTATGCAGTTAGATAAGTATGTGACATGTGTCAGGCACACTGGAGGAGTGACAGTGCTGGAAGGCTGGAGATGACGAGAACGGGGGATTAAGGGACAAAGCAGATGGCAGAAGGGCCTTACATGGGCAGGATGATGAGCATGTCTTCTGCCCAGGAGGGGGGAAACTCGAGGCCTGCAAGAGAGTTACAGTCATGGGCACTATGTCCCACTATGCCCTGGAAGGAGGTGGGAAAGGGGAAAGGGGTCAAGATAAGCATAGTAGCACAGAGGAAAGAACAGGGGCTTGGCATGGTCTGTGCAGGCAACAGCAAGAAGCAGGCATAGCTGGGCCAGGCCTGAGGGCTGGAGCTGGAAGAAGGCTGGGAAGCTCTCTGGTCTGGTGAGCCTCTCTCTGGATTCCGGAGCATCATTCTGGTTATGGAGGCTTCCAGATTGAACTCAGCATCCTGCCTTGGCCACTTCTGGCTATAAAGTACTCAGCACAGGCCCAGGCACATAGTCAATGCTCAGTATAGCTTTTGCTGCTCAGATTAGTCACGATTGTAACTCACCCCGCATTACAATAAAGAAATGGGTACCCAAGTGGCAGCATGCTGGGGATGGGGTACAGTGTCCGTGTATCTTCCTTTGGCTCCCCTTTGGCTTGCCTCCCTGTGCCCCACTCAGCTTCCTGCTCCATCCTGTGCGTGTGAATGGAGAAAGGAAAGATTGAACCCCAGGCCATCCGACTCCCTTCTGGGTCATTTCTTGAGGACTTCCAAGGGACCATAGTTGCCGGATGTCCTTAGAGACATATATCCAGCGCGGACCAGTATCCTGGGGCCAAGAGTGCAGCAGGGGACCTTGCCAAAGGAGACCACAGCAAAAGCAATGAGGCAGCAAGTCCCCACTTTCAACAAAAGGAAATGAAAAGTTAGAAAATCAATAGTTTATCCTTGAAGCTGTGACATGGTAGAAAAGACCGGTTGGCTCTTTAAAATCAGAGTTACAGACCCAAGTCTTTCGTTTTCTCTGTGCTGTGTTGGGCAAATCACTGGACTTAAGACCTCATTTCCTCTTCTGAAAAACTGGCGTGCCATTGTCTTGCAGCATTAGTAAAGCTGATAAATATTTGCAGGGGACAGTATATACCAAGTCACACAGAACAAATACTGGGCTGAGGTGTGGGTGCAGGGAGGAACTCTGCAGCTCCCTCAGATTTTCTAGGTTGTCCCTAATTCCCCATTCCAAAATTCATTGTGGGGGGACTTGATGAATGCATTTGTGTTTATAGGTAAAACAAATATATCAAGATAGCACAGAGATAACAAATTACATCTATTATATTTTCATATAGAATGCAACATCAACCAGTGAGGTTCTTTTTTATTAGTATGTTTGCAATATCAACATCAAAATCTTTTTTGCCCCCAGAATATACTTTTTCTTTTTTTATTTCTTTATCTCTTTTTTGTACAGTGTCTCATTAGTGACTCACAGTGATCCTCCTGCTTGTACCTCCCAAGTGCTGGGATTATAGGCGTGCACCACCACGCCTGGACTCCATTGCTGGCTCAGCGCTATCAAGTGGGGGGGGTGGAGCAGCAGGGGGGGCCAGGACCCGAACCCGGGCCCCTGCACTTCCCTAAGCAAGTACATAATCAGCTGAGCTATACCGCTGGCCCTCCTCAGAATATACTTATTGAAGGAAAGAAAGAAAGCTTCTGGCTGAGAGGACAGAAGGAGACCCAAGCAGCTGGGTCCAACATCATGCCTTCTTTCTTTCTTTCTTTCTTTCTTTCTTTCTTTCTTTCTTTCTTTCTTTCTTTCTTTCTTTCTTTCTCTTCTTTCTTTCTTCTTTCTTTCTTTCTTTCTTTCTTTCTTTCTTTCTTTCTTTCTTTCTTTCTTTTTTCCAGTACCAGGATTTACCTTATTTCTATTAAAAGATTAAATGTAATATCCATAAAAGATCAGAGCAGAACTGAAAAGAATTAAAGTCAGGAAAAACAATAGTAAACAATAGACATAAGAGTAGCAAATTCGCTTTTGTTTTTGTCTTGATCTTTTAGTCATTTTGTTGTTTAACAAACTGAGTCATCCTCTGGACAGACCTCACAAAGTGAAAAAATAAATGGAAGAAATAAGCAGAACCCAAAGCAATAACAAGCAGCTGAGGGATCCAAGAAACTTTTTTTTTTTAAAAAGTAAAAAATCAATATAGGTTGACGGTGAAAACAAGAACACTTCAGGTGATATCAAGAGGTAAAATAAAATACATAAAGTTTCTGCTTCTCCAATGAAATTATCCCTTACCACCATCCAGTCAGCTGCTCCTGACTGCCAGGAACGTTTTCCATCTTGTTTCCAAATTGTGAATAATGGTGTTCATTTTTTGGAAAAGAAGAGAGAATTTGGAAAATTCCCAGAGGCGTCTAATTTGCTAAAAGATAATGAGCATCATACGAAAGAAACAGGAGCTTTCCTAGATCCTGACAAAATAAAGATATCAATCAACGAAACTCCCCAGAGGAAGTGCAGATGGCCATGCAATTGAACTTTACCATGCTCACCAGCCTTGCGGTCCCCTTGCCCTTGCAGTTGCCAGGAAAGCCACCCAGAAGAGTGCGATGCCTGATACAGACAGTGAGTTCCTTGGAAAATGGACCTAAACTTGGAGAAAAGCCTGCAAAATTGTCACCTTGCTCAGGATCCCATATAAATGCATAAACCCTCTCAAGTGTCCTCTGCACACAGCATTAGTACACTTCAGTTCAGGTATCTTGCGCAAAGAAATGAGCACATCACTTACCGAACAAAGCGGACAGTCCCAGGACATTTGACCACATCTGTTACAATCCCAAATTGCAGAGCTGAGTAAGATAAACAGGACATTGCTGTGGAGTGAGCGACTGTGTTCCTCTAAAATTCACCTTGAAGCCAACTTCCCATGTGATGCTGGCCTTGGCAGGAGACGAGGTCATAAGGGCTCTCCCTTCAGGAAAGGCAATTATGCCCTTAAGAGAGAGGCCTGAGAGTTTCCTTTGCTTCCTTTGTCATGTGTGGACACAGAAGACAGAATTATGAAGAACAGACATCAGCAGACCCCAAATCTGCTGAAGTCTTCATCTTGAACCTCTCAACCTCCTGAACTATGATCAATAGATTTCTGTTTATGAAATTTATTGACACAGCCTAAGGTATTTGTCATAGCAGCCTAAACAGGCTAAGACAGACAGATGTGCTGGATTTCATTAAAATTCCTATGAAATGGAAATGGCTAAAATCTTAAGAAAAAGCCAAAGAGAAACTAAGGCACCACTACAATCAAATCCCAGCATATCTGCCCTTTATTCTTTGACATGTTATGGAGCATGGGGCAGGGGTGAAGATAACTGATTTCATTAGGAGAAAGCGAATTGAAAGACTCACTGTAGCTATTCGAGCAGAGAGGCTTGGAACCAGATTGCCACAGCATCCTATCACAGCATGCTCCTGAGCATCAGGCTGTAAATCACATCCTCAGAAGGCAAATAGTGTTTACCAATAGGAATGAAGCTACAACTGAAACTTGACTTGCTGGCCAGGAATTCAGCACTAAATTAAATCTCTATAGCCATCACCCTTTTGTGCAGACACATCAGACAGTGAATGAGAAGATCACCCTGTGGGTGGTTCCAGACCTCTCTCCTGACCACCTGGCCCCCAGCATTCCAGGAGGAAAGGACCATCACCTCACCCTGTGAAGAACCTCATGATAAACTGAGTAGAGGCCTTCCTGGCCCACAGAGAAGCTGCCCAGGTAGGACTTCTTTAATCAATAAATACACTGCTTGCTTTGGTATGCCCATGGTGTCACACAGAGATTGACCTGGAAGTGTAGACAACTAATTATACAATTTCATGTGATGCCGAAAATATTCTGGAATATACTGAGGAAAAAAAGCAAAATGCTGTATTTCATTGATTTGATTTTAAGACACCATTGGTTTGTGCAACACCAGAGAGAGAGAGAGAGAGAGAGAGAGAGAGAGAGAGAGAGAAAGAGAGAGAGAGAGAGATCTAACTCTAAGATGTCACCAAGAAAGAGCAAAGTGTATTCAAATCCAAGAGATGAATAAAAGCATGCATCTCAGAATGGTGAAATGTGGCAATTCACTTGTAAAGAAGTGATGTGTCATCTTTCAGCATGGACCAAGCCATGGAAGTGTCTCAAGGAGCAGTGACACTTGATCGGGTCTTGAAGAATTTTTGCCAGCAGGAGAAAGAGTGGGAAGGCTGAAGGAATAGTCTGAGAAAAGTATGAAGTTTATAGACCAGCTAATATGTTCTAAGCAGTTTAGAATTTAGAAGATGTGGGGAGAAGAGCCAGTTGTTGAATCTGGAAACATTAAAATGACACTATGAATCTGTTCTATCAAGCTTGAGATTTTGTGCCCATTGTAATAGGGAGCCATAGATGGTTGTGAGCTGAGACGTGATATATAACTAAGCTCTGAGAGCGTCAGTATGGGAAGACAAATAAAGGATAAGCTAGAAGAGTAAGAATAGAACCATGGATACAAGATAAACTATTATAGCCAGCCAGGGTGAAGGTGGATTGAAAGAAATCATGTGTGTGGATCTATGTGATGAAATTGGTGTAAGAGGTTAAGACCACCATAGAGCTATGAGAATAAGAAATCTATAACCACACTCAACCACGTGAATGAATCTTACCAACATAATGCTGGACGAAATAAGTCAGACACAAAAGAGGGCAGTGATAACATTTCTATCAAGTCCAAGAAGGTACAACAACCAGTCCATGATATTAGCATGAGAGTGAGTTCTCTTAGGTAGGGAATGACCGGCTGGGGACATGACAGGGACGGCGGGGCACTAGGAACATGGGTGTGTTCACTTTTGTGAATCTACCGTAAGCTATATGTTTAGAGTTTGTATAATTTACTGTGTGTATGTGTTACATTTCAGTAATATTTACAAAATAATACATCCATGGGGAGAAGCTAGAAGTAAAATAATAGGATGGAAAAGTATCAGGATGCAGGAGTGGATGTAGGTGCTCAATCTTAGCATGAGGTGAGGCGTGTGGGAAGCAACATGGCCTGCCAAAGGGGCTTGGTGCTCCGAGAATGCATGCGTTTCTCATCACCAGCCCCCTAAACAGAGATGTTCCTTCCAGATGTTCTGGGGGAGAATGACTAATGACCAGCAAACAGGAGTATAGGGAGTATGATTAAAAGAGAAACAAAAGATGAAGAGACTCTGAGGCAGCTTGAGGTTCCCAGTTAGATTGCGTCTCCAAGGAAATAACCCGAAGAGGAAGCTGCCAGGCCAAGACTGTGAAGGACCCAGAGACAGCACCAAAAGTCTCTGCAGACTGTGGGAACAGGGGCTTTTTTAATAGATTTACTCCCTGAGCCCAAGGAAGGCAGATGATCCTAGAATGGGCAGACACAGGGCTGTGACTTCAGCACTTTCTTATTAGACACTTGGAGGAATTTTTTTTGATTAAAAAGATGATCAAGCTGCCTAATAATGTGGTACAGGACAAATGGTAAGTACAAGAGATAGCACAGCTGCCACAAAGGACACCCCCCATTAGGCTGGACATGACCACTGGCCAATTTGTTCCAACTTGTTCATAGGTCCTCAAATTAAACTGCTGATGAATAGGATTAGAGAGATTGGCTTGCTATTAACACACAACAAGCCCATCTAAAACACATCAAGGCTCCTGGAGAACCACAGGCTGCCCAGGAGAAGGGGTGAGGCATGAGACTGTTAGGAATAGATGGGCAACTCTAGACGGCAAGGACAGAGGCCTGAGCACAAAGGGATGGCCTTGCTCTTCTACCTGCGAGGACTTTGTGGTCAGTTGTGGCATCACCTTTAAAGAGAGCACTGTGCCATGTAGTGACCAAGGAAAGCTAAGGGATCTGGGGACATATCTGCAAAGGAAGAAAAACTTGATTGGAAGTAGATGTGAGGAGGAACCTATGAAGGACTGCCATGGATTAGAAAATTGGGGCACCACAAAATCCTGGGCAGCTTAGAACCCAATGTAAAAGCTTGGGTGGAGCCTAAGGAGGCGGGCATTGATCTCACCATGCTTTGCAGCATTATTGCTATTTATTGCATGCCTAATAAATGCTTAGGATTTTATTAATTACTTCATATTTATCATCTTACTTAATAAAATGTCTAAACTAGTGGTTGGCACATGTCTGTGCTCAACAGAAACTAGGTGCTGTCACAAGTTAATCATCACAATAACTCAAGGAAAGAAGACTAGAATCACCCTCATTTTGCAGGTGAGGAAACAGGCTCAGGAGACGAAGTGACTTGTGCAAAGTTCCACTGCTAATGATTGATCAGCCAGAGTTTAGACCCAAGACTGTCCTTAGGGTAAAGAGGGACTTCTCTATGGGACAGGTGACTACCCAGAGAATTTATGGGCCTCCTTCCCAGCTACGACTATTCCAAAAATGTGCATTTTGTTGCTTTTTCATTCTGATCTCCCTTGTCAAACCCTTTTGTCTTTGAAACTTTCTAAATGAGAGAGATGTAGAACCCCTTGTCAGTCTGTATCCTTCTAGTGACCACCTGTGCTAAATTTCCTGGCCAGTTTCTACAGTTGAAATGTATCTTCCCAGAAGCACATGCTGGAAACTTCATTCCCCACACTGGGAGATGGGCCTAAGGAGAGGTGATCAGACCAGAAGGGTCCTGCCTCCTGAATGGATGCTGTTACTTGAGGGATGAGTTTGTCATCACAGAAATGGGCTTGGGAGAACCCAGAAGTGGCCAAATTCATCCTTTATTCAAGGTGTACCCTTGCCATCTCACCTCCCTTCTTGGTGGCGTTGATTTCCAGCAGTGCTCATCACCTCTTCAGGAGCTCCTTCAGAAGTCAGCGGAAGGCATGTTGAGGACAGCAAGCGGAGGAGAGGCAAGCACAGGAGCTCGAGTCAATTGGCTTGGACATGATCGCTGCCTCTGCTGAGTATCATTCATGAATCTAGATCTCAGCCTCTTAGTTTGCAAAATCGAGATGAGATGATAAAACCCAATTTGGGGGCAGTCATGAAAACTATGGTGATGCATACCAAGCTATCTGGCACAGAGTAGGTGGGTGTTTAATAAGTGGCAGCTATTATTACTGTGCGAACATGTCACCAGGCCACATTTGATTCCTGGAACCCAACTTTTCCATTTAAAAAACATGTGTTCTTTTAAAGGAAAAAGCCACTTAGATTCATTCACTTAGTCTTTTTTGAGAGTCATCATTCATAACTTCACCATTAAAAAAAAGAAGAAATGTAAAACAATGCACTTAAAAACAGCTGAGCTACTTGACTGAAAGAAACATTTCAATGTAAGCATGAATAAGAAATATACAGGTGATGCTTGCAAAAGTGGTTCACAATGTTTTCTTTTAAAGAAAGAGATTAAAATGAAGGTCTTGCTGCTGTTAAGAGTCAGAATGGAGGCAGGCATGGGTAAAAGGGCTCGCTGGGAATGGTGTGGGAGACAGGACCCAGTTCCTGAGGTGTGAGCAGGTACAGGGGTGGATCTGAGCACCTCTGACCTAGGAGGAAGGGAGTGATCAGTGCAAATACAGGCAAAGAGCAGACAGAGGGGTGGTGGAAGGTGAGGCTGCTTCTAGCTTCTGGGTATCAGAATCTCATTCAGGGGGAGGCATGCCCTGATGGCAGACAGCTGATGCCAACTCTCCATAAAGCTTGTGGGCACTGACATCTGAGCTGGGATCTTGAGCCGGACTTCTTTGCACAGGAGAAAAGATTGCTGAGAGGAAGAGCTAATGGGAGAAGAAGAGAGTTTAAATCACCCAGACTTTGCTGGAGACTGGTGTTTATCACGTTCTGGAAGTGCTACTTGGCACATTGCTTTCCGGGTCTCTACCACTCCCTTTTGAGATTGATGAGCTCAATCAAGTGCTCCCATAGTCCTGAGATGTGATCCATGTACTGTATGACCATTAATAGTACGAAGAGCAATTATGACTCTAGCCTCTTTTGACCCCTTCCTCTTCTCATAACCTAGTTCTTGTCCCCAGAACCAGGTGTGTTGTAACAGCCTCCTTATCAGTATGCCAGCTTCTGTCCTTCACCCTAGTGGCAGATTTCCACTCAGCTATTCAGATACTTCTCATGGCACTGCTCTGCTCAAAACCCTCCTATGAGTTCCCCTTTCCTCATGAATAGCTGAAGAACCCATAGGTCCTGCCTTTGACCTTTGATATTATTGCTTATGTTGTTGGTCATTCTGCTCTAGCCACACTTCTGATTGTTCATTGAGTATGTCAGGCACACTCCTGTGCTGGAGCCTTTCTATTCCCCCTCTTGGAAAACTATTTGCCTCTTCCTTACTTCCTTTAGGTCTTTGCTGAGAAGTTGTCTCTCTGTGGCATCTTTCCTATTTCTCTTTTCATAATCTTATTTCTATTTATTGTCTCTTTCTCCACTGGAATGTCGATTCCACAGGGGCAGAAATCTGGGTCTGGTTTGCTCATTCCTACATTCACAGTGGCTAAGACACTGTCCAGCATGGAGGAGACTCTTCCCAACATTGGCGAATGGTTGTTCAAATGAAAGAGGCTGTACTCCAGCTCTAGAGGGACATTGATCCTTAACCAGTGGCAAAGACAGAAATACAGACCTAGGAAGCATGCTGAGGTTCCCAGTTAACCAAGCCAGAACACAAGGCCAAGGTAGAAACTTAGCAGTAGAGGGATGCCCAAGCACTGGAGTGGGGCATGAGATCAGAGTATAGCCTGGGGCCAGGCTGATGGACAGAGAGGCTGGTGTTCCTGGGATATGTTTCCTGAGCCCAGGTCACACAGGGGTTGGGAGGCAGGTGACCAGGTAAGGCCTTCAACCTCCTTAGTAAATATCAGGCAAAGTTATCTCAGTTTTTAATGTATTACCAGATGAAGGAGTCAGTGGATACTCTGTATTGGCTCCGTTCTCAAGTAAAACACAAATGACTAAGGTAAAAAAGTGAGAATGCCCATCAGAAACCTGAGTGGAAGAGTGGAGGGAAGGCAAGAGCGAGAAATCTGTAACTAGTGGGTATCTACAATATCAAGTGAGATACCAGCTGAGGGAGGGTCTGGGAGTTACTCTGTCCTCTGGACCCCTTTTGGTGGGGAAGATAGATATGCTCAGGTGAGCTCTACTCACACACATCTTCTAGTTTTGAGGGGAAGATACGCTAAGAGGAGCTGAAAGGTAGTGTCTACACAATCCTAGAACGTGGTGCCTGGACAGAGCGAGTTTAGCCAGCTTCCCTGGAGCTGTCCAAGGTTCTGTTCCGTAGCTTCCCTCAGCCTTCACACTGGTCTTCAGGCTTCCTGATAATCCGGTCTTGATTCAAGGCTACACCTGCGTTGCTGGTGCAGTTGCCTCACCGAGTGCCTGAAAGGAACCAAGGTCCAGAGCAATTGGGACTCAACTCCACACACCTGCTTCAGAAGAGTCACTTTCCCACATCCAGCAGACGCGGTGGGGTGAAGAAAGACCATGTGGCTCTGTGTTCCAATCTCTAGCAGCTCTGCACCTTTGTGCAAGCTCCAGACAACCTCTGAGCACTCACCTGGGAAGTGGGGATGATAAACCTAGCATATAGTACTTACTGTATAGGGTTGTTGTGACGATCACTTTGGAAGGCAGAGAGTAAGTATTCAGTAAAGGTTCACAGGCACCTTTGCGACAAGGAAGTGTACATAGCCTACCATGCTCGGTTCAAGTTCAAAGATATTTTGTGATTTGATGTCCTACTATGTCCCTCAAATTAATCAGTCCATGAGATTGTATAGCTTAATGAACACAATTTCCATTCCTCCTGTTCAGAAGAGGCACAGATCCGCCCAAGGTCTTTTAGTCATCTTGGACGCTTCTTGCACCGGACCGATTTACTTAAGTTTAAGGTTATCCTGTGTAACCACACGACCTGGCAGAGAGGAAGCTAGGTCCAGGTATGCAGTCCCTCTCTGGCCTTGGGACAGAGCTTGTACCCTAGCGAAAATTCTAGGGTGGGGCCTTTGGTTGTGGGGACACGGAGAGGTCAAAAGCCTGGAGGGGGCAGTAGCGCACGCAAGGTTCAGATCTCAGCCCTTGCTTGAGGTACGCAAAGGGCGGCTGCTGCGTGGGGTGGGAAGAAGGGTGTCCTTAGTAAAGGACCTACAGGTCGGACAGACTAAAGGCAGGGGGCTTGCGAACGCTGGCGTCATCTTCTGCAACCCTCCTGGCTGGACCGAGGTCTCTGGGCGCTGGAGCAGAAGAGAGCACAGGCTGCAGGTGCCCCATAGGACGTCTTCGCAGAACGTCAGCTCGTCCAGACTTAGCCGCCCAGACCTCCGAGAAGCAACCCCAAATCACCTTGCCGGTGCCACACGAAGCGATCAGAGAAACGGCGGCGACCCCTGTGTGCAGCGGCGCACGGTCCTGCTTCCCGATATTGGTGTTCGGGCGCTCGCAGGTCTTCGGCGGTCGGCGGGCAGCAGCAGCCGGTGCGGCGGAGGGCCGGGGTCGCGTGAGTGCGTGTGCGGGGAGGCAGCTCTCCCCGAGGCCGCCGCAGCGCCAGCGCCTCCCCCCAGCCCCCACCCCCTGCGCGCACAGCCCGTCCCCGTCCCTGGAGGCGGCCGGAGCCGCGGCGGAGCAGCCTCGCCTTCGCCTCCCGCGTTTCCTGCCGCCTGCCCTCCCCCGGCCAGGCTCCTGAGGCGGCTGCCTGGCAGCCCCGGGCTGGAGAGCGGCTCCGACTGCGTACGGAGGCGGATGGAGGCGGCCCGGTGCGGGGCGGCCGCACAGCAGAGAGCGCGCGCAGAAACGCCGGTCCCCTCCCCGCGTTAGCTCGATCGCTCCCCGCCTCCCGCACTCCGCTTGCTCCCACCCCTTCCCGGCGTGATTGATCCGTCACGGGCGCCGCCGCTGCCGCGGCCGTTCTGATCGAGCAGGAGCCCGAGCTCGAGCCGGAGCCGGGGCACCGGCCGGCGCCATTGCGCGGGCGCCGCGGGGAGAGCGTGGCGCCGGGCGGCGGGCCGGGCCAGGCCATGCGGGCCGAGTGAGCCGGCGCCCGCAGCCCGCGGCGCGGCATGGCTTCCCCGCGGAGCTCCGGGCAGCCCGGGCCGCCGCCGCCGCCACCACCGCCACCACCTCCCGTGAGCCTGCTGCTGCTCCTGCTGTTGCCGCTGCTGCTGCCGCTGGCGCCCGGGGCCTGGGGCTGGGCGCGGGGCGCCCCCCGGCCGCCGCCCAGCAGCCCACCGCTCTCTATCATGGGCCTCATGCCGCTCACCAAGGAGGTAGCCAAGGGCAGCATCGGGCGCGGCGTGTTGCCCGCCGTAGAGCTGGCCATCGAGCAGATCCGCAACGAGTCACTCCTGCGTCCCTACTTCCTGGACCTGCGGCTCTACGACACCGAGGTGAGTGTCCCGCTGCCAGGGGCGTTGGGGACCTGGGGCGGGAGAGCAGGGGCAGTGTTGGCTAGAGGCGAGCACCAGCCCTGGGCTGGAGCTGCGATTGACCCTCCCCCGCCTACCTAGGGCACCAGGGACTGGGGCTCGGTGAGCACCCTCAAGTCTCGCTGGGCTCAGCTGGCATAGCTGGTGCCCAGATTTGCTGAGCCTCCTCCTCCTCCTTTGGGACTGTGTTATGTACGTGAGTGCGCGTGTATGTGGGGAAAACAGAAGACTGGGGTCTCCTTTGACGGAGGAGTGGCGTGCGTCTGGCGGGGCTGTAGGGTCCCGGGTAGGAGAAACAGGAGCATTGACTGCAAACTGGGCCGCTCGGGGCTGGAGGGGCCGCAGGCCTGCTCACAGTCCACGAAGAACGCTGAAGCGCGCTGAAGGGTCCAGAGGGTTCAGGGACCTGACAGGCGCGAGGGCACAGCAGGCAGAGCTGGCAGGGCGTGTGTCGTGCCCCGGCAGGTGTGGGGCCACGGGATCTGCAGCCCTGCTGCCTGCAGGTGCCTTGTGCTGCTCGCCGCCCGCCGGAGAGGTCTGGGGAGGAAGCCCCCTTGGGTTAGCTGCTCAGAGTGCCTTGGTAGGTTTCGCGCCGGGTGCGCGGTGGCGTCCAGTAGCAGCGGTGTCCGGCTGTTAATCGGACTGCTGTGGGCGCAGTTTTCTCCAGGCGCAGACTTGAAGCGTCCTGGTAGCCCGAGCACCGGCTTGGAGAGCAGCAGTGGGCTCCCCCTCCCGGCCTCTTTCTCAGGGATTTCCATCCCAAGACCCTTCACGCACCCTTGGCTTGGGTTTCGCCCAAATCCCCAGCACATATCTTCACCAACAGTCGCACTAGAACGCACAGAGGCCAGGAAACGCGGTATCCGGCCTCACACAGTCATAGTCCGGATTGCGAGTTTTTCTGGACTGAGGAAGTCCCTACGCAAGGGGCGCAGCGTTTGAGGTACGGCCTGAAGGGGGCAGTGATTTTCTGTGCAATGGGCTTGGTTGGCGCCTCTTCTATTGCGCCAACCACCCGCAAGGCGCTAGGGTTGATCTTGCATCCTGGGGTTCCCCGGGTGAGTCTACTGGAGCTGGGGTGCAGACTCCTTCAGGAAAGATCTGGGCTTTGCTTCCTTCTGTACTTGGCCATTTTATGTCCCAAGGGAAAGAGCCGAATCTAGATCGTATTTTCCTTATTCCCCACCTCCCGGATCCACTGATGAACCAGCCTGCTTTGCGCTGTAAACAAAAGGTGAAGGAACTGGTGGCAGTTGGCCGCGCTACGCGCAGGCTGCTGCAGGCAGAAAGGCGTCCTCTGCCCCAGGAGGATGCTGGCTGAGTGGCTGCACAGGGCTAACAGGGTGTGAAATTATTTTCAAATGACATTCCTGTCGCCTTCATATTTGCCCGACCATTTCGAGTTCTCCAGGGTACTTGTCCTGCACACATAAATGGAGAGAGCCATACAATTACATGTAAGCACCTCTTCTTCTTGGCATCGTGTCCTCCTCGTTGCTTCCCTGCATATTCCTCTGGAAGGGGGGGGAGAGAGAGAGAGAGTGCACAAGTGTAGATAGGGCAGCCCTGCTTGCATCATCACCACGTACTAGTAGCTGCCAACGCTTTTGCCCTCACTTTCTTCGATTTAAGAAGATTCCTTGGGAGAAATTTCCTCTTGTCTTGTTTGTTGCATTGTGTGTTGGTTTAAGGGTGTTGGAAACTATTACAGTTTTATTTTCAAGTGTGTCTGGGATGACTTTCTGAATGAGAGGGACCCAAGTCAGGAAGATGAGGCAGTCCAAGGCTCCTGAGCAAGGATATTTTGGAAACAGTGGGAAAGAGCACAGAGGACTATTTCAGCCTGGTGCCAGCAGAGAAGGTCTGTAGCTATTTCAAAGAGTCACATGCAGGGCTTTGGGGTAGGTTGGACTGGGGTTCAACACTCAGAAACTTGTCTCCCCTGTGACCTTGAGCTACATATATAATCTGTTTAAGCTGAGATGTCGACATCTTAAACAGTGAGGATATTCTGTCTACTCTGCAGGGTGGTGATGTGAGGCTTATGGAAAGATGCCTTGAGCTGCCTGGCTCAGCCTCGGAGGCTGTCTGGCACATTGTAAGCACTGGATAAATGATAGTGCCTCCCTTCTCTCGTTTTCATTGGGTATGGATTCACAAGTAAGACACGGTGACTTTAAATGTGATAACATGGTCACAATTAAAATATTGCATACTTCCTTCTTTTGCTTACCTTTGAACTCTGTGGGAAAGTGAGTGAAGTTATCCCCAGCAAGAGTAATTTTGGTTGGCAATCAAATATATTATCTTCTGCTGCGAGGTGTCACATTAGGGAGAGTGCTCAGATAATATAATTACCTGTTTTTTGTTTTGTTTTGTTTTTTTCTTTTCCAAATGACCTGGTCTTTACAGCAGATATATATATTTTTTCTTTGAACCAGAGTGAGCGAAAGGCCTATCTGGGTAATTTATAGCAAAATCCAAGGCAATCTGAAGGGTGTTTGTGACTAGTGAGAGACAGTATGGCCTGTGTTTGTGTAGTGTGGGTGCTGCCTAGCTACTTGCCTGCCACAGTGTTGCTTATTGTCTGAAGATCTGAATGCGAGATAGATGTAGTAAACAGATTTTACCTGGCTTTGCTGACAATTTATTGTCATTCCCTGGTTGCTGACTATGGCAGCCAGGATGGACCTTAGTCTACGCTGCCTATAAAAAAGCTGAAGCAAGGAAAGGGTTAATCTGGTGCCTGGAAAATAGGCTGTCTCAGGAAAGGAGATATGTACCTCTACATGGTAGACATCCTACTTTGCTGAGGAAACTGACAATTTTTAAAGCTCTATTCAATACCATCTGTGGGTAAAGTGGAACACCTATCTGTCAGAACCTCAGCCTTTCTGGGGCAACATCAAACGATCTCAGCAAAGGCTTGTTTATGTGTTCCAAGGAGACTTCATGTAGACGAAAACACATGCAAAACCGCCTATGGTGGCTCATGCCTGGAGGCTGAGGCAGAGTTAGCTGGCTCCTTAGTGGCTTGGTGAGATCCTATCTGAAAAGAGTGAGCCACAGAACCAAATAAATAAATAAATAAATAAATAAGTGATTAAAAGAATAACTTGAGATTATAGGGTTCAGTACAAAGACCCTGCAATCGATTTCCAATTCAAAAGAAAAAAAAAAAAAGCAAAATCAACCAACCAACCAACCAAACACAAGCAAGACATTGAAAACATAGACAAAAGGAAGTGGCAGAAAGTACATAGGAGCATAAAGTTACAGTGCGTAGGCTGAGCTGGTTATTGCATTTGAATATTACATTTTTGATCTGGGCTTCTAATCAGGTAAATATTACACATTACTTGTTGGATTGGTTAAAGAATGTAAAGGACAATATCTTTTAAAAAAGTTTTGTAGGACATTCAGAAGTGTTCTCCATGTGAGTTTTCTTTCTTTGGTGGTCACATTAACAAAATAAAATTGTAACCAAGGATTGGGTTTAAAAAATAACATTGGTGTCTCTGATTTGATTATTGTTCATTTAAGAAAAATTAAAAATCACAGAGAAGCATAAAATTGTCCTTTATCCCACCTTCACAAATAATTGCATTAAATAGTTAGCACTATTTCCTTCTAATTGTCAGGGTTTTCCATATTATGCACTTTAAATATTGTGTTTAATTCACTTAACATCATACCATGAGTATTTCCCCCTCATTTTCAAAGCCTTCCTCTAAAGATCATTTCTAATGCCTGCATACTCTTATAACTTATAGGGGCACAAGTATTCAATCACTTCCCTGTTTTTGTACTTACATATTTTTTCACTTGTTTGTATATTAAAACATTCTGTAGTAAACTACAGGAAAGTTCTGGAATCCAAAAGAGCAGAGTCCAGGTGTACAACTTTTAGGGAGACCATCATATAACAGGTTGGAAAGCCCAGAAAGAACCTAATGATTGGTGAACAGCTTTGCCAGGCACCACTTTGCATACTCCTTATGCTTTAGAAAGGATCCCAACAACTGAAAGATTGGGGCTGAACTCTGTGTTTATCTGGTGCTTAACCATATCCCTGGTTTGAGAAATGCATACAGTGAATGGAGAGGAAGGCAAGAACCTATTCATCATTTTTGATGTAGGATAGAAAATAAGAGTGGAGGTGGTGGCCTCATTATGTGTGCATGCTAAAAACTAGGAAACAGTACACTCAAAAAAGAGTGAATATTACAGTATGTGAATTATATCTCAGAAAAGCTGTTATTAGAAACAAAAAGATAGATCCTGAGTTCTTTTAGGATCAGCACCCTATCTTCTTTGTAGCTGCACCTGCCTTCCTCAGCATGGTACTTGTCTCTTTGTAAGTGTGATACTTAGGTCTCTTGTTGCAATAACCCAGATTTTACTGGTTCATATCATTGAGCAAACCTGGAGTGTGTTGTGTTCAGGCATGGCTGAATCCAGAGGCTCAAATGAGATCTTTAAAAATTGTTCCTCTTGGTATCTTGGCTCTCTTTCCCTGTTGGCTTCACTCTGAGGCAGGCTGTCCCTGTGTGATAGCACAGATGGCCTCTCACAGCTGCAGGTCTGCACACTCCCAGTTTAGAAACTCCAGTAAGAAGAATGTTTCTTTCCCAACTGTTTCAGCTGTAGACCCAGACTTGAGTCTTATTGGCCTGGACTGAGTCCTACCTTCAACCCCAGGGCAATCATATGGTATGGTGTGGTAGGCCTGGTATGTAGGCCACCCTGTCCTGAGGGCAGGGGAGGTGAGGCCAGTCCCACCCAACCATGTGAATGCAGAGTGGGGAAAGGTGATGTCTGCAAGGAAATTAGAAACTGTTAGAGGGACGCGGATGGCACTTGGGGCTGATCTCAGGTATCCACAAAGAAAGGCACTTAGAAAAATGCTAAATTGAAGAAAGAGATGCCAGATGCCAAGGGAATTTAGAAAAGGAGGCTATATCTGGGTTAGGAGAGGCTTCTAGAGGAAGGAAAATCAAGAGAGCCTGGAAGATTGAATAAAATATTGATATAGAGGGCACAGTCCTTGGGAAGGAGAGTGGATGCCAGAAGGGTCCCTAGAATGAAGGAAGGAGGCCACACAGCATGAGATGTCTTTGGGAAGCACTGAGTTGGTGTGTTTTGGAGGTAGAAGTGGCCTTGGTGCTAGGTATGGATGGCCTTGAAGCTGTATCAAGCAGGATGGGTTGAGAGGGTCCACGGGAGGGTTTGATATCAGAGCATGATATGATCAAGGCTGGTAGAAAGGCAGAGGTGGGATTGTGGACAAAATGATACAGGTAACCAAGAAGCCAGGAAGCTGTATACAGCTGCAGGAGGAGATACTGGGTCCCAAATGGAGGTAGAGAGGCAGCTTGAGCTGTGTGTGGGGAACAGACAACACCAAGACCCAAGAGGGGCAAGAGAGAGGGGCAGAGGGCTGAGAGGACATATGGCCCCATATCTCCCCCATTCCAACACACACCCACCCTGTCACTGCTGAATGAACCCTGGCTTCTGAGCTAGAATAGCAGGGCTTATATCCCCATTTGGATGCCACTTGCCTGCTTGGTGATCTTGAGCAAGTCATTGGGCCTTATTTCTTTCTTGGTCTTCCTTTGCACTGAACTACATCCCAACCACCCATTATTATTATTATTGTTTTTTTTTTTTTTTTTTTTTTTTGAGAAAAAGTCTCATTAATTCATCCTTGCTGGGCTCACACTTATGATCTCTTGCTTCATTCTCCCAGATTGCTGGGATTACAGGTGTGCACCATCATGCCTGGCTTCATTTCTCCTTTTATAAAATGGGGCTAAGGGGCCAGGGAGATAGCTCCATGGCACAAGTGCCTGCCTGGCAAGTGCAAGGTTGTGAGTTTGAACCCTGGTCCCACCAAAAAAAAAAAAAAAAAAAAAATGGGGCTTGTGTACTAATGGCCTCATCAGATGCATGAGGACCCAATAAGGAGAACCAGATCAAACAATCAAACTGATGCTTAGCATGCAGTGAATGTCAGCAAATATATGCTGGTTTTTGGTTACCATGGTCATTGTTGTGCAGTGTGGGGATAGTGATGCTGCCTTCGCAGGGTTGTTAGTAGGAGTGGATAATAGGTGTGGAAACAAAAGACAAAAGAGGAGGTGAACACCAAGGTCTTCATTGATGAGTGTCTCCTGCATGGTTTTTGTTCTTCCTCATGTCATGACCTCACTGGTCTTTTCTCCCCTTTGGGCTGTAGCTATGTGAAGTTGGGGCCAGTCTGATCCCCAGCGTTGGACAAGGGTAGGCATGCAGTGGCCATGAGGAGATAGTCGTATGATCAAACCCTAAAGGAACTGCTCTCAAAACTAGCATCTCATTAGGTGGTATACCTGGAACACTTTCCTGGGGTCCTCACCCTTCCTCATCTCAGACAGAGCTGAAGTGATGCCACATACGAGGAGGAAGTTGGATGCCAAGTTGCTGCTGTCTTCTGTGTGCTCCCACCAACAGTGACCCCCAAGGTTCCCCAAATAAGGACAGTGCATTGGCTGTGCTAGTCCCCACCAACTCCTAGACCTAGACAGGCATCCAGAGGTGGACCATCTCTGTTCCCAAATTCCTTTCCAGAAAGGATGAGAGGAAGTAATGGATGGGCTGCCAAGGGCCTGTTAGTACTTGACATTGTGCTCGTGTTCAGAAGGCTATCTTGTGAGCATAGAGAAATACCAAGTTCTGCATATAGAGATCTGAGATTTCAGCAAATAAATCTTGTAGCTGCAAGTTTAAGATAACAATGCAAATAGATGCTAAATAAATAGGCAAATAAGATCTATATTTTCAGTTAGGATAGACTTGGCATGCCATATTAACAAACAGATCTTGAAATCTCTTGCTGCTTAATTCAGCAAAATATATGTTGGGCTCGTATAATGCCCTGTGAATGCCAGAGGTCCTCCTGGATGACTCTCCTCCAAGATATAATGTAATGGTCTGGACTGCTTTTGTGTTGTGACTCATGAATCTTCTTCCTTTTTTTTTTTTTTGGTGAGTGTCTATAGGGTATTCAGGATCTCACTACTAGATTGGACTTGTAGCGATCTGACTGTTTATGGCCTCACAAGAGCTGGGATTACAGGTGTGTACCACCATGCCCAGTCTCAATTGCCAGCTCTGCATGTCCCCAGGTGTGGAGCCAGCCTCAGGTCCAACCCCAGGCCCCTGTGCCTGCTTGCAGGTGTTTTAATCAACTGAAATGTTTGTTTGGCCCTCATGAATCTTCTGACTTCAAGAAGGTATGGCTAGAGAGTAGTCTATAGGAGATATACTGGGTTTTTGCTCACCATTACACAAAAGTGAATATTATTTCTGCTCCTATTTCATTAACCAAATGTAGTCACTGACCAACATGGTTCAAAAGGAGGCTGAGAAATATAGAGGAGCAGACAGATATCATGAGCACTTGACATTTGAGGTCCTTCAGGAAGGAGATGCTAAGATAGATTTATAAGTATCAGAGATCTCAGGGGTTATACTTACGAAAGACAAAGGTATAGACAGAGAATGCCCTGACTGTGATGCTATTCTGATACCTGTGTAAGGAGAAGGGGTAGAAGGAGGAGAGTTGGATAGGGAGAATTTCAGGTGGCAGGGTAGCTCTTAGGAAGTCTTGAGACCATGGTGAGCTATGGAAAAAGACTACCCATGAGGGATGTCCTATCACGGACCCAAAGAGTCAGGCTCTGAGACCTGTGCCAGGGTATGGTGTCATGAGCTGAATTCTGTGCTAGGTGGCTGCACCTCCCATTAGTTCTCTCTTCAAAGGAGATGACTGACCATCTATCTGGATGCCACAGACACAACCTGTTTCTGCCACCGCACCCTAGTACAATACACTGATCTAGAGAACCTTCTAACCAGGCCTGTGCAAGACCCTGTCTTTTAGTAGCTCAGTATTTTAACAGGTGATCAGGACAGACCCAACCAATTGCACATGGTGCAATCCAGTGATGATAGGGGACCAGCATAGAGTCCTGGGAAGGTGTCCTCTCTACTAGACACTTGCACGCTCATTTCCCAGGTTGTTTGGGGACTTCTCTTACTTTTCTGGTTATTTACTTTGGTTCTAAGAAGGTGAGAAAATTAAACGGCATAGTTTGCCCAATGAGCATCTGCCTTGCATCTGCTACTTTATTTTCTTCTTCTCTGTGGTTACATAACAACACAGGATGAGGCTGGTGAAATGCCTCCCCTCTGCACCTGGCTGTGTACGAATGAACAGGTGTTCCAGGCTGAAAACGGGATGGGAACCACAGAGGGATCCAGAGGTCTGAGTTCTGGTGCTAGGTTAGTTGCTGAGATTGTGGAGAGCTTTTGCTGCTCTCTGTGAACTGCAGCTTGGATGGAGGGTCTCTACTTGACAGTTAGCACCAAGAGGCAGGCCCAGGGCATAATGAGCTCTGTGCTCCTCTGGGCACCATCTCAGGGCCAGGCACAGAGTAGAAGCATGATAAATATTTATTGAACAAGCAGATCTAAAAGCTTGGGCTCTAGCTGTCCAGGTCTAAAAGGATTAATGGGCATAGTTTTATCAAGTGGAGGAAGTGTATTGTACGAAGTGCACTTTCTGCCCACTCTTTATTCATTCTTGGAGTTCTTATAATTAGATGCTTTTGGGGGTATGAAAAGAGGAAAAGATGCTTGTTGGACATGCTGATAGAGATTGTGTGAAAAGCTGATGCCATTCTCCTTTTCCCTGACAAATGTGTAGCAGGATAGAGCAGCTTCCAGGGCACAGCAAAACTAGGAAAGAAGCATTCTTTCAGGGGCTGGCAAGTAGTTGGGTTTTAGGAAGTCAGCTGACTGGAGCAGTGTTCTGACAGAAGTAGGAAGCGGGTTCTGGTATCCCACTCTCACATCTAGGGAGATGGCAACCAAGAGCTGAGGCAAGACTAGGCCCTGGTCCTCGTAGACGTTGGAGGAATGAGGGCTGGTGGTCTGCCTTGGTGATCAGGTGGCCGGGGGCAGGCTAGGGAAAAGCAAATAAGGAGGTGCTGTGCAGTTCCTAAATAGTAAGGTTTCTTCCAGACACCCTTCTCCTGGGCTAGAAGCAGAGCATCTACTCTTTCTTCCCATGGTCAGTACTGACTCAGAAACTGGGCAAGCTCAGCCTGAAGGAAACCATCTGTCTCCCTGATGATGACATAATAGGCCTGGAGTCCAAACCTGATAACCAACATTGTTAGAATTAGGAACAAAGAGCGGACCTGTTATAAGCTGGAGTTTGAATGAGAAGTCTCACCTAAGTGAAAGGCACGGATACTAGAATACCTCTTTTGGACAGTTTAGAGAATTCTTTTGCCAATTTTGCACTTTTCTGGTCTTTTTGTTCTCTGGTTTATATTGCTGGAAGGATGAAGTGTCACTGTCAACTAGATAATTAGCAGAGGATCCAAAGTATTGAGCAAGTGAACTCATCTGTCTTCATCAGCGTCCTCCTGCCACGGGTGCTGGCTGAAGCAGACCCCTTCCCTCGCCATTTGGCAGGGACATCATCAGCGTCCTGATAGAATCCGGCCAAAGAAGGACTTTGTGGAGTGCTGCGTTATTCCTGCTCTTGTGGAGCGAGGTCAGGAGGGCAACACAGAGAAAATGATATTTTCACACTCTGCTCATGATCCACTTGACTCTGTTCAGAGGGAACTGATTTTGAAAGCAACAGCTACATTTATAATAATCATCACTGTATTATCCAAATCGCTTTGTTTCTAGAACTACCCATTCACTGAAGCCTTTCTGAAAATGCCCAGAATTGTTTCATGGATTTAGCCGGCAGGCCAGGACCCAGATGTTGGTCTGAGGCCTCTGACCAGAACCAAGGCAACGTTGCCACTCAGCCTAGCTCATAGTGCTTGGGCCTCGGTGGAAGGTAGAATTGGCTTCCCTGTCATCCATCCCATGGTCCCACCAGACTCTCCTGCGATCCTTGTGGGGTTCTAGGAATGTGAGACATATTGGGGGAGGGGTCCGTGGAGAACTTCTGATCTCTTGTCATAAACAAAGGAAAAAAAGACAAGTGGGTTCAAGGAGTAGAGGAAGTAAGAGCTAGTAGAACAGTAACAACAACCCCCTCCCCCTTTCCCTGGTGCTCCCCATGTGTCTGTATCCCTGTCAAGTGCTTCGTGTCCTTCAGTCATTTAATTCTCATTGTGATCTGATGAGGTCACCATTACTGGTGTCCACATTTCACAAATCAGACTGAGAAAGTTAAGGGACTTACTCAACATTACAACCACCCAGGTGGCCGGCAAGCTCAGATCTGAACCCAAAGGGTCTCACTTTGCCTTCTGTAGAGGGCATAGAGTGAATGTCTTCCCCAAAAGCAAATACAAATTTTGTCAACTGCTGATATCTACTCTTCTCCCTTGTGAATTTCACCCAAGGGCTTGCTTGCCTCTCCCTCCAATTCAGCCCCACCCTCTTCCATTTCCCTGTCCACCCACTCAGCCTCACGCTGCCAGCTCTGTACTCTACTCACTTTGAGAGCGCCTGTCTCCACACCTGGTTCCTACAGATCCTTTCTCTATCCCTGGCACCTGGAGAACTTGTCTCTTGCAAAACCTGTCACCCCCTGTCGAGTTTACTCAGGGTGTCAGGTATGTCTCTTGGACTCAGACAGACCACCTCAAGGGCAGCGGTGGGGCTGCCTTTGTACCTTTGGGCTGTCTGTGCTGAGCACCTGCTTGACCCAGGGCCTGAACTTGGGATGAGGTGTGTAGATGTCAGCGTGAAACAACTGTGCCCTCAAATGTGCTTGAGGAGGCAGCCAGGTCTCCTTCCCATAGGGCATGGAAAGCAGTGGTGTGCTGAGCCCTGGGCAGATGCAGGGCTGGGGCTAACTGTCCTTTCACCCCCAGATATAGCACCAGTGGCCTCACCACTGGCTCAGGTGGCCTTCTTACCTGAGGCTCCTACAGGGATATACCTACCATTGTTCTAGAAATGGCCACAAACCTTTTCCTGTGGCCTTGGAGGCCCTCTGAGAGCTGCCTTGTCCACTCCCAGAGCCCCTGCTGGACAGAGCTCTCTGTCTTTTTTTCTTTTGGGCCCAGTCTCTTGGTGCTTTCTCTCTTGAGTGAGTCTGATCCTCTCTACTCAGGGCCTGCTCCTACTGCCTGGGATGCTTTTCTACTTTTCTTTATCCTTTGCATACTAGTTCAAGCATGCCTTCTCTGTGCACCCTGATTGAGAAAACTCTATAGCACATGCTTTATAAGAACTACAGAGTTTTCCTTTCTAGTCCATATATAGCAGGAATGTTCTGTGAACACAGGGCCCACATCAGCAGCCACACACTATTATACTGTTATCTTATTACTATGCATATGAAATGCAAAATTCTGTGTCAGTATGTAGAAATTATTTCAGCAGGGGATTGTGTGTCTGAGGTCAATGAAGAGGTCGTGATTTCTGTCTGGGTGCCATCAAGTGGAGTTCCCAAGTTAAGGGTTGTTTTTAAGCTCACCAATTTCTGGAAGGATCTGAGGTGTGCTGAGAGCTCAGATGCAGCCCTGTGACCCTCAAACTGGGCTGCTTTCCCTAGTGAGGTCTGTAAAGCCCCGTTCTGTCACTGCTGATCATTGTTCCCTATGCCACTTAGCTGTGAGTAGGGCTGACCACTGAACTCAGGCATGTCATTTGTGCAACACCTGCTGGGCTCCAGCACCTAAGCCCGTGCCTGCAGGTAGAAGGCAACACTTGGCAGGATTGTAGGTCTCGGCACCAGGTACCTCACATGGCCCCTGGCGCGCCATTGGCACTGAGCAAATGCGTTTTGCATGAGTGGCACTAGCACATTATACAACATAATACTTTTGGATGGATTACAACTGAACCTCCAAATGGAGCAGAGGGAGAAAGCATCATGAGACATCTGTGAGGAATGCATTGCTTCACTGCTCTGATTGAGCCCGGGATTAAAAAGCAGGAGAAATGTCCTGGTGTCCCATTACAGACATCCTGCTAGTATCCAGAGGCAGATCTTTTAGGTCAGATGCAGAGCCCTGCACCCTACCTGGATGACCTGACTTCCTAATGGGTGACCTGGAAATAAACACTCAAGTTCTCTGCACCTTATGTTTATCATCTGTAAAATGGGGATAATACTATCCTTCCTGTTTTTTCATGGAATTATTGTAGGATCAGAGAGGGATGATTAATATGAAAGGGCTTTTAAAAAGGATCTAAAGATGTAGCCAGTATGATAACTCGCAGTGGTCTAAAGCACCTGTCTAAGCAAGCTTAGGCAAGTGTGCAGGGACCAGGGTTCAATCCCCAGCTCCACATGCCCTGCCAGCCCCACCCCCAGTGTGAGCTGAGAAGACCACAAAATAAATAAATAAATAAATAAATAAAAATAAGAATCTAAAGAGGCACAGATATAGATATACCTAAAAATAAATGTAGCACAGAGTAATTAATTTGGGATTATTCTTTCCTGAGCACCGTGTGTTTCCAATAAGATCTTTATATAAGACATATAGATGTTACTCACACAGGTGTTTCATTTGGCCTCTTAATAAGAAAGGACATGATACTGTATGAGAAATAACACCCTGTAAGCAGGGCCCAAGGTTTGGTGACTTTAGCAGGTTGTCTAAATGAAGCATCTGGAACAAGCGAGAATGAAGACCTTTTCCTCTTAACTGTCAGATGTCTTCAGAAGCCAGTCATTGTCTTTGGCAGGTGTCTGGCCCAAGGTGATCCATAGTCCAGCTGTGGAGCTCAGGGTCCAGAGGCAGAACCTGGGGCTGGGAGTTAGTGAGGGGTGCCTGCTGTAAGCAGTGGTTCAAGACCCAGTCTGGCAGTGCAGGTGCACTGGGGTGGCAGCTGAGACAGAGCCAGGAACACCCGCAGGGAAGGTGAAATACTCAGCTCAGATCCATCCACAGTGCTGGGACGAAGAGAGCGGGAAGCCGAGGTGCTGAGCTCACACTTTCTCTTTCCTTGCATCTCGGATGCACATGTTCGGGGAAGACCTCAGCATTCTGGATCTGGCAATGTGGAAGCAGCAAGCCTGGCCTGAGAGGTTCAGGGCCGCCAGTTGCCAGCTGGCTCCCACATTCTCAGGAGAGTACTGGCCTCACTTCTGTGTGTGCTAGGATTTTAGGGCATCAGCTTGGCTTGGCCGTGTTGCTCCTATTCCTGTGAATGCGGTGGTAGGGGAGGCCCTAATCCCAGCCTCATGCCTCTGTGGTGAAGAGGGTAAAGTGACAGGTCATCTCTGAGCCCTTTCTATGTGCCAGGCCCAGTGCTGGATGCTGTCATCTGGGCCACAAGGAGGGTGTAGGAAGGGGCTGCTCTGGGAGCTGGAAAGGCCCAGTGGGGCAGCCATGGCTGGCTCTGGTTATTGAGCTCCTGCCCTAATGCCTAGAAGGTCTGATAGCCAGCAAGCCCAGTGGTTGGAGGACTGAATGTGCTAATGTGGGTGGAGCTGGCTCATGATGGATGTTCAGTAGATGCCTTGGGTGATCAGCTTGGTGCATGTGAAACCTGCATCTGCAGTGGTGTGGCATGGGCCGACAGTCACAGATGGGCCTGTTACAATGTGTGTGGCTCGGCTCACTAAGGCTGAGCATCTCTGTTGTGTACTGGTGTGAGTCACACATGTGGTTCTTTGGTGGCACACATATGAAGAAGCCAGGTTTTATGGCCCTGGGCCTCTGGTCTGCTTCTGTTTTTCCACAACTTTCTAGTAGCCCCTCCCCATCTTGCTAGGATGCTTTGGGGTTGCTGAGGAACAGGCCATACCATCTAAAGAGCACAATGTCCTTGGGAGGGAAAGCAGTGTGATCTGACACTTCCCTCCCCAGGTCCGAAATGGTTAGGCCATATCTGCTGGGTCGTACAGCCTTGCATGGGGCCTGCTGGCATCAAAGGGTAGAAAGACCTGTGAGGAGGACCTCGCTTACAGGGTGGCAGGGGTAGAGATTGTGGCTGAGGTTGGAGCTCCCAGTTCCTGTCTGGTGTAAGGGTGGCTTCAGGGCCAGTGGTTGGGTGTACCTGTAAGGACTGGTGCAGTTAACATGCCGGCAGAAACTGAAAGCACTTAATGTTGAGACCAGAGCCCTCAGCTTCTGTCTGAAGATCAGCCCAGCCCTGAGTACATAGCTCTGGAGGAGACCTGTGTCTCCAGATTGGCCTCCTCAGGGGTCAGGGTCTTCCCTTGGTTTCAGAGGGCTCCCAGGCCTCTGTTGGTACAGTGGCCAGAGAATAGAGCTCTAGGGCACCAAGACTGGCTCCTGGCCTGGCTCAGACACATCATGTCTCAAAGTGCATGGGTGAGGAAGGCTCAGGAAACCATCAGTAGGGCACTCCTGGGGGCCCTAGACTCCAGGTCAGGTGCTGCGAGTCGTACTCTGGACTGCTCATAGCCCAGTGTTTTTCAAATAAAGAAGAGGCAGGTTGAATATCCTCTTCACATAGGCACATGTGGAAGCTGTAGGAGCACACAGGAGAGAGGCCATGAATCCTCACGGTTCCACGGTGGGTGCCCTTGGAGCTGTCCATAGATAGGAAGGAGAAGGGCAGTGCTGGGGTGAGGGAGGAACCAGTAGGTGGGTAAAGGCAAGGAGGTGGACTTCCGGGACCAAATGTGGCTGGGGCATGGTGCCTGACCCCTGAAGTCATCATGGAGAGCCAGTGGAATGGCCTGGAAAACCACTACCCAAGTGTTCCAGAGCCTGAAGCATGTTTTAAATCAATTGATGTTCACTGAGGGCTTCCTTAAGGTCTTGGCTTCTTTAAGTGAAGAAGCTTCCTGCTGACTAAGGCCACCCTCAAGTCACCCAGAAGCTGGACAAGGTCACCTCCAGAGACACTGCCAAATCCAGGGTCCAGAAGAAAGAAGATAAATCAGGCAGACTTGTCCTGTAGCCTTTGTCACTTCCCAGGGGTGTGGTCTTGGACAGCCCTGTCATTTATGAGCCCTATAAGGAATTCAATTGCTTTGCCATCTACACAGCAGGTGGGGGGGGAATTACCTGCAGGCAGAGGGTCCCTGAGGCTAGGATTTGACTATGCCCTAGAGCCTCGCTCTTGTGGATCCTGGAAAAGCTGAATGGGAATAGGATCCAGCCTTGTTTGACATCACTTAGGTTTTGGAAGGAGGCTGCCAGGAGGCCATTCTAATTTTAACAATCGAAAAATGACTCAGAGTCTGAAGAGGACCCGGGAGTGATTTTAGAGCTTACTCTAAGTTGGGTCTGTAGGTGGACGTTCCAGAGGCAATCAGCTTTACATTTCTCTTAATAGCTTTCTTGATGAAGGGAAGCGGAGAGTAGCAACACACTGTGCTGTGATCACTTGTGGAACTTGAGCAACGAAGAGCCAGGCTGTAGGCCTGGCTGTGCTGTCTGGGGCAGATGGCAGGCCCTGGCTTCTGGGCCTTGTCCTACCTGGCAAGGTAGGCAAGAGAGGCTTTTCTTGGTGATGTGCAGGAGCCAGAGAGCCACACACTGCTCCCAGGGAGTCTCTGTTTGAGTGTGGCCATGTATCTGTACAGCAATGGGCCTCTCTTCTGTCCCCCAGTGAGATAGATCCTACGTGGAGAGACGGCGGAGCTGCTGGGGGGGGGGGGGTCACTGTGACTTTGGATTCCAGTGATTAATCAGCCC
The DNA here is from genome assembly GCA_004027025.1 of Myocastor coypus. NCBI lineage: Eukaryota > Metazoa > Chordata > Mammalia > Rodentia > Myocastoridae > Myocastor > Myocastor coypus. The sequence continues at coordinate 88,912 of PVJA010001382.1, read as the reverse complement.
CTCTGCAGAGGACAGAGCTCTCGCTTCCCAGCTGGGACAACGAATGGCTTTCCCTTCGAGACCTGCCAGGTTCCAGCCCCTTTACAGCCTGCCACAGATTACTTCTTCTCCAGGCAGAGAATGATGGGCTGTTCCTAAAATGCATTTGGAAGGAAGAGATTCTGAGCAGAGCAACACAGTGGTTTTCTCACAAGCGCTGATAAAGACGCTGATGTATGAAGACTAAATTGGATTTTTGCTAAAAAAGACTCAGTTCTGGGTGTTTAGTGAGGAAGAGTTATAATGGCTTTGAGGGGCTGCAGGGTAGGAGGATGTGTTCGGAATGCTGGCATGGGCTCAGGAGGGCTGGGTCGTGGTCTTGCTGTGGGTCTTTGGGCTCCCTGCACCTGTTTCTTTTCCTGTAAAACGGAGAAGATGCCTAGTCCTGCTGTCTCGGCTGTCATCCTCTGTTTCTCTCAGATGATGGCCCAGGAAGCCCCAGATGCGTCTCACTGGGGTTCAGCACTTTGGTGAGGCATTTGCTGTGAGGTCAGGGAACAGTGCTGTGATGGCAGAGGGGACTTCAGCGTCCAGGCTGAGCCATCTATTCTTGTTTTTAAGTCAGAATTTCTTTTTTCTTTCTTTTTTTCTCTAGAACTGGGGATCAAACTCAGGACCTTGCACTTGCCAGGCAGGCACTTGTGCCATTGAGCTATCCCCCTGGCCCCTAGAATTTGCTCTTTAATGATGAAAGTAATCAGTTGTTATCTTCCATCCAGCAGAGATTTGAGGTTCACTGGAATAAATATATGTGGCCAACATTTCCTTGTATGGTTTGGATAAGTATAAGAAGCTAGATTAAAAGCGTCTAAATCTTCTACCAGTAAATGAAACTGCACATAGTATCAGAACCAGCCAAAGAAAGCTGTGTAGCTCATGTGTGGCTTTTGGGTTTTTGTTGTTGTTTGCTTTTGAAACAGGGTCTCACTATGTCACTAGCACCAGTCTTAAATTTGTGATGTAGACAGACTGGTCTCTGCCTCCTGCCTCAGCCTCTCAAATGCTGGGATTATAGTGTGTGTCACACCTGGCTTTTCATTGATTCTTGGAGACAGACTGGACAGCACCTGTTGGAGACAGCAAGGATTTTAGAGGCCAGTACTGACCGCCCTGTGCATGTAGGGTTGCTTTCTCCAAAGCAGCTCCTCTCATTCTGAGCTCAGTCAGATCTTCCAGAATCCCAGGAAGTGGGTTCAGCACTAGGATTGCCAGGGAGCAATGCACCCAGGAGTACATGTACCCTTCTGATGCCTCTTTCACGTAACACTCTGTTCTGGTATCAGACATTGACAAAGTGAGGACTGATTTTCTACTTGAAACCATTACTAAACAGGGCAAGGTACTGGCTTTATGGTAGTGCTCATGGAAGCCAGTTTGTGATGCAATGTGGAAGGCTCATGGCACAACTTGATTCATGGGGTGGATGTGTTCATGAAATCTCATCTGAGCTGCCATAGCCATAAAACATCCCTGATGTCTCTCCCATGACTTCTGTTATTCGCTGCAATAGACTCTCTTATCGCTTGGACTGTGATGTAGAATTGTAAATTGTGGAGAAACACAAAGTGTGCATAAGGTCCCAAAGTCTCAATCCTGTTTAAAATGTAAGCCTGCGAATGTGGAAAACACCAAAGGCAAAATGATACCATTTTTAAAAAACAATACATTTTTAAAAATTAGTACATAGTGATTACATTGATCATACATGTAACACACCGTAATTCATTTTCTACTTTCTTCTCCTCCCCTTCCTTCTGTCTTAGTCCTCTCCCCTTTTGCAAATGATCTATCTCCCTTCTGCCTATTAGTGATCCTTTATTTCAGTCTTTATTTATATTTTGGGTTGCTCATATAAGAGAAGATATATAATATTTAAACTTGTGTATCTGGCCTGTTTCACTTAGCATTATGGTCTCAAAGTGCATCGATTTTCCTACAAATGATTCAAGTTTATTCTCCTTTATGGCATGCATATAAATGCCATGTTTTCTTCATCCATTCATCTGTTGGTGACATATTGATCATTTCCAGTATCTAGCTATTGGGACCTGGGCAGCTGCTATGAGCAAAGGAATGCATGTAATAGACATGCATGGGCATCTATGTCGGATGATATCTTTAGTTCTTTCAGGAGATCCTACAAGGGGAACAACTAGCATGATGTGATTTTGAGGACTCTCCATATGTTCTAATATGTGCCATTGACTGTATCTGGTTCTCCAGTGGACCTCAAAAGATGAAGGCATCCTGTCACCTGCCTTCCCACAGGTAATCTGCTCATTGTCCCTACTTTAGAGCTACAAAAACTAAGGGTCATTGAAGAAACCTTGACCCAGTAAAGCCATGCAATGGGACAGCACAAGGACCAGGTCTGCATTACAGTGGTGAGCTCCTCTAGGAAGCCCTCCCTTGGCTTGAGCTTTCTGCTTACACCCCTTCTCTGAGAGAATGAGGGTAACAGCAGCCCCAGCCTGTGCTGTGCTTGCCTTCCTGGGCTCCATCCCACCTTGCCTTCTGTCCTCCCACAGGCTACCTCCACCTGGATGCCAAGGCTTTTCCTTGAAAAATCAACATGACTTTTTAAGATACATATTCTTTCAAGTATTTGAATAAAGTCATAGAGGTCATGTTGGTCAAAATTTGCCAATAATGCAAACCTAGAAGGATTAGGAAATATTTTAGATGACAGAGCCAAAAAACAAATTTCCCCGTTGCTCCAAGATTCTAGGATACCTTTTTGAGATTCAGTGCATCACCTGGCACTTGGCTCAGAAAACCAACTGTGTAAGGACAGGACAAAGTCAATGAGCCTTGGCCGGACGGATGGAGTGGGTGGGAAAAGAGCCTTGGGCCCTGTGGACAGAGAGGCATTCTGATTTCTGGAAAAGGAACTGTGGTCCACTGCTCTTGCTGGGACATGTTGGTGTAGGCACCAGGAGTCCCCTTGAAAGGCAGGATACTAAGGGTGCGAAAGTGGAGCCTTCTTTGTGCTTGTAAAGGGTATGCTGGTGAAGGTGATCCCGGTGAGGCCAAGGAACTGTCCGAAGATGAGAAGAGATGCTTGTGTTGGTGACCTTGACTTGGTCTCAGGCCCTGATGCTCCCTCATCTATAAATGCCAGCCAAGAGATCCCTGTGTGCTAGGTCCTGGCATGGGCACTGGTGGCCAGTGCCAAGCATTGTCCCTGTCCCATGGAGGTTATGAGCAGGCTCTTCTTGAGCTGTGGGTATGTGATGCCAGAGTACACATGGAGAAATCCAGTTGCCCTTCGGGGCATCCTGAGGCCAGGAACCTAGAGGTAGGGGTTCTAGAGCACTGTGAGGAGCAGGAAAGCACAGCTGAAGACTTCTTTGGCCACCCTCTCATAAGCTCCTCTGAGTGCTCTTCAGTGAGGCCTTGACATGGGCCTTTGGATTTGGCTTTGTATCACCCATTTTGCTAAGAATCCTGCTAAGTCAGATGGTGAGATTGCCTTACTACTGTAAATCTCTTGTCTCTCACCAGCCCAGGTAAAGTCTGCTCCCCTGGCCCACCTTCATGCAGAATTCAGGCCAGGGGGTTCAGTCAAGTGAGATGTGTGTGGAAGAAGGACTCCCGGACACCAGAGGACACATATGCACCTTAGCTCTATGCACCTGTGCCAGTGTAGGTGCAGGGAGAAGTGGCCTTCTGAGTAATGCTGTAGTCACACCCTAGTCCAGCTGTGGGTGGTAGTGGCCCTGGGACCAAGGTACCAGAGCTCTTTTGTATGACAGACCCTCTGCTGAACCAGCTGGGAGCTCTGGGCAAGGGGCAGCAACTATTAAAGAAAGCAAGAGTTGCACAAGATTTGAAGAGGTAAAAGAACATTTTACATAGGGGCCATTTGTGACAGGGGGAAGAGACCTCAGTGTAGAACAGTGCTCTATTCCAACTACAGCATGGACCAGTATGGATTTCGAGCCTGAAACTGATTGAGGGTTGGAGTTGGAAAATTACTGCGGAAACACCAGGATGGGGAATTCTGGCTAAAGCAACTGAAATTCTTGAGGAAATCTGTGAAGAGCAGACATTACTTGGGGATGGTGGGAATGAGGAACTGGTTACCTGTCAAGAGCATTCTTAGTGGAGTGTGGTGCCACATGTCTGTAATCCTAGCACTCTGGGAGGCTGAGGTAGGAAGACTGCAAGTTTAAGTCCAGCCTGGACAACTTAGAGACTTAGTGAGATCTTGTCTTAAAATTTAAAGGATCTGGGAATGTAACTCAATGTGAAGGCCCAGCACTCAAAAAAAAAAAGGATTCTAGCTCAGACTTGAGGTGATCCTCCTGTTTTCTGGCTCTCCAGCATAGAGGTATAAGCCAGCTCAGCCCACTCTGGGAGTGGGACTGGCATAGTGGCACAACATGTGGTGCTAGGGATCAAACCATGGTCCCTGTGCTTGCCTAAGCCTGCCTAAACAGGTGCTTTAGTCAGCTGAGCTATCTCACCAACCCTTAATATGTTTTTTGGTAAAGAGGGCCAGTGTATAGGCAAACCTGCAACCCCAAGTGCCTAGACCTAATTGGGAAGAGCAATCAGAGAAGCCTTACTAGACTTTGGTCGAGAAGATCTGTCCTGGAATAGACTCAAGAATTCTGGTCAAATCTGTTCGTACAAGCTCCTCCTCTACAAGAGAGACAGACTGTCAGACATAACTGTAATTCAGATAGGAAGCTCTGCGTGAAGGCCTGGAAATGTCATTCACGTCCTTCTCCATTCTACAAGTATTTGCTAGGCTACTACTCTGATCCCATGGGCTGTGCTTTGTACAGGCTACTTTACCTCGGGTGCTCTGTCTTAGGGACTTAGGGACCAGGACCCAGGAAGGGGTGGTAATGCAGCCACTAGCCTGAAGGACAGCACAGAAATTTGTCCCTAGCACAGGATTCAAGCAGAGACCATCACAGGGACAAAGTGCAGACCTCAGCATAGAAAATTTTTCAGCTGTACTTCTCAGAAATATTGTAAAGCATCACAAAAATAATTTGTTTTGATCTTTTTGGATAAATATTTCATCTGGGAATTGCAAGCTTCCATTTTCCAGAATGAGCAGCACATAGGTGTCACTGAGTCTCATATGCAGTTTCTGTCTTGGGACCTTAGCCACCACCGTGTTGATGGAACCTGCTGTCTCTTCCACTGGGCATTCCCCAGCTGGGAAGGGAAATGGGCACCTGCAGGATCTTTTCTATCTTTTTGAAACTTTTCTAATGATAACCTTGTATTTTAATATTTGGAGAGTTTGTATTAGAAATAGTGTGTTTTTTGTTATGGAAGTAATTTATTATAAAAATTTGGAAAGTAGAGGTAGAAAGAAGAAAATTAAAATCACTAACATGCCCACTACCTGACATAATCATGTTGATACCATAGTTTTATCATCACAGATTTTTTAAAAACTTCAGATCATTTATTGCTTGTTACCTGTTCCTTTTTTCTCATTTTAAAAATTGTACTAAATTATACTCTATCCCTTTAACTCTATGTCATGAGGAGCTTTCCAGGCCCTTTCAGTGTCTCTTCTCTGGGTGTTTGAGTGGCTTCCCATGATTCCATTGGATTGTAGTTTATTTGAATAATCTGTTGTTGAATTTGCACTTCTAGTTGTGTGTGTGCTTTGGTGATTCTAAACTATGACACAGTTCATAAGCTGTCTGCTTCCCCATGATTGCTTCTTAGAATCTAGCATTGGGTGGGCAGAAGGGGATGAAAAATTTAAGTATTTTCATGCATAGTTATCTCTGCTATTTAAAGAGTTTGTGATGGGCTTTATATGCATCGCCTCATTTAAATGTCATAACACAGGTAGGAACTATTATTGTGTCCTCCAAGATAAAGCACTGAGGCTTAGAAAGATGTAACTTGCCCCAGACCTCAGAGCTGGGTGGTAGCATCGAGGGCAGAATTCCATGGATTCCCTCTGTAAAACCCTCAGGGAATACTTCCTAGGGACTATTGAGTGGGATAGCCAATGGGGGCTGGGAGGCATTTTCTTGGCGTTCTTGGCTGTGAATTATTATTATTATTTTTTTAATGTCCATTTCCATCTTTTCTTTTTTTAAATTTTATTTTAGCGTCTCACTACTGAGTCATAGTGATCCTCCTGTTTGTACCTCCCAAGTGCTGGGATTACAGACGCGCGCCACCACGCCCAGTCTCCATTGCCGGCTCAGCGTGCTCTAGAGTGGGGCCGACGGGGCATGAGGGGCCAGGCACCAAACCCTGGCCCCTGTGCTTCCTCTAAGCAAGCGCTAAATCCGCTGAGCTATACCTCTGGCCCTCTGGCTGTGAATTATTACTAAAAAAACAAAATCAAAACCTCTGCCTGCTGGGCAGTTGATGAACTTTTACTTTGAATTTTTGTTTATTGAAAGATTGGGACTGGGGGGCTGGGGAGATAGCTCCATGGCACAAGTGTCTGACTGGCAAGTGCAAGGTCATGAGTTTGAACCCCGGTTCCACAAAAAAAAAAAAAAAAAAAAAAAAAATGATCCTGAAAGATTGGGACTGGGGCTCTAGCTCAGTGGTCCAGTTCTTACCTGGCACTCAGGAGGCCCTAGGTTTGAATCCCCTTTTCCACAAAAAACTCAAAACAAGGAAACAAAACAAAGAGGTGGGAGATAAGGAAGGAGGGAAGGGAGGAAGGAGGGAGGGAGAGAAAGAGACAAGGTTGAATATGTTCAGAAGTTTACTGAGCCCTCTGCTTTAGTGAATTGACTTACCTGTTTTTATTAACATGTGTAGCTCCTTTCTACTGATTTTTATTTTTGTTAATGTATGTGACATGTTACTGAAGTAACATAGCCATTTTAGTTTCTTTCAATATGAAGAATTGCCACATGCCACCTGCATACCATGGTAAATATACGTGGCAAACATACTTTCCAGTTTTGTCACTTGCCTTTTATTTTAATTTTATGCTGTTTTCAATGTAGGGCATTCTTAAATTTTATATAGACAGACTCATATCTTTATGGGTTTCTGCTTCTGGTGTCTTGCTTAGAAAGTCCTGCAATAAGGGGCTGGGGAGATAGCTCTGTGGCACAAGTGCCTGCCTGGCAAGTGTAAGGTTGTGAGTTTGAACCCTGGTCCTGCAAAAAAAAAAAAAAAAGAAAAAGAAAAGAAAAAAGAAAAAGTCCAGTAATATTCCACAGCTGTATAAATCACCCACTTAGATGTTCTCTTGAAACAAGTAGTTTCATTTTTAAATATGCAACTTTAATACAATAATTGAGTAAAATTTTTACTGACACCTATTTTTCCAAGTAGTTAACCCAATGTCCTGGTACTATTCGTTGAATAACTTGCTTATTTCTCTATTTATTTGAAATAACAACCTTATATACAGTTGTGCTGCTTTTGAACCTTCTATTCTGCCCCATAGCTGATATTTTCTGGGTCTATGCCCTGCTATTTAAATTACCAGAGCTGTATGCTACTGTTTACTGTCTGGTCCAGGGATCCTCTTCCTTTGTGAGAATTTTCTTAGTTGTCCTCACTTGTTTGTCCTTAGGGTGGAACTTCAGGATCATTTTGTGAAAGTAATGAGAAAAGAAGGACAGAGGGAAGAGAGGAGGAAGAAAAAAGAAACAGAAAAGAAGGATGGAAAGGAAAGGAATAAAGGGAAGAAAATTAGGGCTAGAATTGAGGGAACTCAGACCGATTTTGGCAGAATATAATTTTTTAGCTTTGGTTCATCACATTCAGAAATGGGAAAATTTTTCTTTTTTAATTCTTACCTTTTTCATAAAAGTTGTAATCATTTGCTTGTGTGGAAGTAAAGGTTTCTCTTCCTCACCCATCATGAGTTTCGTAGCCCTTAAAAAAAAGATTATTAAGAAAGCATAAATTTATTCCATTTTACATGACACAAGGGCTTTCATAAAAAATGAACGCCCAGCCAAGTGTTGTGGTGCATGCCTGTAATCCCAGCACGTGAGGTTTTATGCTTAACTTTGAGCTAAGGTAGACAGTTGTAGAGAAGGCTGGCTGGACAGTGGGTGTGTGGCCTGGTGGCCATCAGCTGAGGAACTTACCAAAGCCTGTTTGTCCAGATTCTTCTGTGTCCCTTATCTTCAAAAACAAGATGCTCCTTTCCTATGAGCAGAAGGCTTCTTTCTCACCAGGGTATTAGAAACTGCTTCAAAGGCTACAGTAGTTAAGGCAGGGAGTGCACTTCTCAGTTTTTGTGACCTGCTGCAGGGAAAAGAGTGAAGAAAGGGGAGGGTGGCCTTCTCATGCTGCTGTTTCTGAAATGCCGTGTTCTGGGGGTAGTATGTCTGGACTTCATTCAGGAAATATTTCTAGAGCAGCTATAATAATCTATCTATCTATCTATTCCACAAAAGATGATTTCACTGCTCAGTGATTTTTATCTTTGTCATATTATGAAAAATATTCATTCTCTCTCTTTCCCTCTCTTCTTCTCTCCCTCCATTTCTTGATTCTGGGGCCTTGTGCATATGAAGCATATAGTCTACTGCTGAGCCCTAGTTTCCAAATGAATGCTATTCTTTTACTATTTGAGCAGCTCCTCTTCCTGACAAGTATCTTCGGCTAATTATTACTAGTGTGTAGAAAACTTTGATCTGTGAACATCACTCTCTGAAGTAGCTGCCTAATTGAGCATTCTCATTGATCCTGATAGTTTCTCATGGGCTTCCTGGGTAGACAATCACATTGTGTGTGAGTAACAATACTTCTGCCTCTTCTGTGCCTGTGTTTTTGTCTTGCCTCTTTGTCCATGGATTGAATTGTCTGCCATCTTCTCTGGGGACAGGACTGAGCAGAAAGTCGTGAGCATCAGCATTCTGCCTGTGTCCTGAGTCGGATGGAGTCACTGCTGCTTGACATACTGGAATCTGGCTTCTGTGTGCAGCAGCCCTTGTGTCCCACAGGTGTCTTCTGTGTCACTTGCTGGGAGGGCTTCATCGTGTCCTGTCCTACATCACAAATAAATGTTGAGCTTTATAAAGTGAATTTATTAAATGACTTGCATTTCCAAGGCTTACTTCTGTAGGCAGGTGGACTGCACTTCTGCAGCCAGACCACGCACAGCTTGTGTATGTGGGGTGGTGTCCGTCCTCTGAATCATGGATGTTTGTTCCCAACTGTGGGGAGACCCTGTAGAGAAAGAACCCTATAAAACTGGCCCTGCTTTTCCCAGAGTCAGTGTCAGTCTATGTATTGTAGTCAATGGAAGCAAATCCAGTTCTCGCATGAATTTTGGGAGGTTATGGAAGACAGAGCACGTTGAGAACTTGGACAGGGAGGACCTCAGGGCTGCACCTCACCACGTGCTCTCACGGGAAGCCATAACTGAGACTATGCATGTCATCCAGCTTTCCAGATGAGGTTAGTATCATGTTTGCCTCAGTAAGGAACTGAATTACAATGCTATAGACATTTAAATTGCAGGCCCTAAAGTGCCTGTCAAGTGCTAATTGCGGCCTACTGAGCTGTGGCATTACCAGCCTCCAGATTATACCAGCTGCTGCTTGGCACAGGGGCTTGCCTGCAAAAGCATCTCACTGTAGAGGTGTGGCTGCCCTGGGTTGGGTTTTGTTTGGAGAATTAGACCTGCTTTCTAAATAAATAAGTGGTGAGAGGACCATTAGTGCTGGGCAGCAGCTGGAAGTGCCCTCAGAAAATAAGTTGTTCTAGATCATTTGGGTTGAAAGTATGATCAAGATGAAAATTAGGTCTAAAATAAGAATTTGACAAAAATAATGAGTAGTGGCTATTACTAGACTTTCATGTATTGGTAATTTTGGTGCACTCTTTATTCAACAAATATTTGCTACCTATCATGTGCCAGATACTGTTGTAAGGATGGGGGACAAGGGATAGTAGCTTTGTGAATGGGTGAGCCAAACAAAGATTCCACCCACAGAGAGCCGGCATGCCAGTCAAGGCACAGACAAATGATGTGTAAATAAAAATATGCTGTCTTACCTAGTCAGCTAGAAAACATGCCAGGTAGTTGAGCATTCTTTATCTAAAATGATTGGGACCAGAAGTGCTTTGGATGTTTTTTCCTTGTGTGTGTGTGTGTGTGTGTGTGTGTGTGTGTGTGTGTTTTAGGGAAGGATCTCACTACTAGTTGGGACTCCATGATCTGCCTGTTTACAGCCTCCCAAGAGTTGGGATTACAGGAGCATGCCACCGCACCAAGTCTCAGTTGCAATCTCAGCACTCCGCAAGGGTGGGACTGGCATGGCAAACCTGGGGAATTAACCCCCAGCCCCTGTACCTGCTTACAGGTGCTTTAATCCACTGAGCTATTTGGCTGTCCCCCCTTTTTTCCCCAATTTTGAAATATTAGCATGTCCATAAAGAGGTAGCCTTAACTGGGTATGGTGGAACATCCCTGTACTCCTAGCTACTCTAGAGGCTAAGGCAGCAGGTCACGAATTGGAGATTGGCCTGGGCAAGTTAGCAAGAGACCTTATCTCAAAATAAAATGGAAAGGGGTGGAGGGGCTGAAGATGCAGCTAGGTAAGGCCTACTAGCCCTAGCTTAGGTTCCCAGTACAGGGTGGGGATCAGGGGACAAAAGGTATTTTGGGAGGGACACATTAAACATAAAAATATTTATGCTTCATATGCACCTCAGACACATAACCTGAGAGTGATTTTATGTATTACTTTAAATAATTTGTGTATAAAAAAGGTGTACACTGGGCTATCTTAAAGCAAAGTGACAGCTCTTTCCCTGCCACCGTCGAGTCGAGTGGAGGTGGAGGCTCGGGTGTGTTCAAGATTTGGTTTTACCAGTAACCCACCATCGTGGCCGAGGCAGGCATTGCTGGTCATCAGTACTGCTCTACAAGAGATGCTGAAGACTGCCCTCATCCACGATGGCCTTGTGCGTGGACTTTGTGAAGCCGCCAAAGCCTTAGCCAAGTACGTGCATGAGTCTCAATACTGCTGTGGGTTGTTGCATGCAAAGCAAAACCACAGTCGAGGGAAGAAAGCACAAAGCTCATGGTGCTAGGACAAAAGTTCTGAGTGGCAACCATTGGACAGGAAACCCAGGAAAAGGCGCCAAGCCCATCCTTGTGTGCTTGCATCCAACTGCGATGAGCTCATGTATGTAAAGTTAGTGGAGGCCTTTTGTGCTGAGCACCAAATCAGCATCATTAGGTTGACGACCACGAGGAACTTGGGGAATGGGTAGGCCTCTGTAAAGCTGAGCGTGAAGGAAAGCCCTGCAAAATGGATGGTTGCAGTTGTGTGGTGGTTAAGGACTATGGCAAAGAGTCGCAGGCCAAGGATGTCATCAAAGAATACTTTAAATGCAAGAAATAAATGAATGAATAAAAATTTTGGCTCACTTAAAAAAAAAAAGAAAGCAAAGTGACAGAGTGACTCTTCTTCAGATGGCATGCGGTTATTTGGCATCAGTAGATTCTGGATTCTAAAATTTTAGATTTGGGAGCATTTCTGGCAGAGCAGCTGCCACGGTGGGAGAACAGTAGGGAGCCCTTGGGATGGGGCAGGGAGATGGAATGGCGCAGGGTCACCTGGGGTGGGGCTGGCCACAGCACCAGGACCTTACAGCCATGGGATATTTGAAGATTTTGAGCAGGGAAATGGTAAGATCGAACTTGTATTTAGGCCATTTTCCAAACTGTGTTTTATTTATTTTTATTTTTTGGTTGTTGTTCATTTCTTCTATATGTTTTGGCAAAGCTACCATAACTGGCTGAAAATGAAGGAGATATTTAAAAGATAGAAAACCTAGCCAACAACCACCACAAAAACAATAAGGAAAATTGACAAAAGTATTGGAATACATAGAAGATGTGGTAACCCTGCTCCAGATGTCCTTGGGTTATTAATATGTGAAAAACCAATGGCTAGGACTATTCATTTCAACCAGGCTGTGGCTTGGAGCAAGCCTGCGGCAGTCTGGGGCTGCCAGCACACACCTGTCTCTGGGCGAGATCCTGGAGCTGGGGGCGCACGAGTGGCCAGGCCCACCACCTTCTTGAGCTCAAAATAGCTGCTGCAGATGGTGCACTTGGACAGTGGTAGCACAGTTGGGCACAGATGGTACAATAATCCTCTTGAGGTGTGAAAAGATGGCTTCACCTTCAGCTCTGTTCCTGTTTTTCTACAGGCCTGTGAGGTGGGGGAGGTTGGGACTCGGTATATGCTGCGTGAGTGGCTGTGGCTGATCCCCGTCTGGAATTTCTTCCTTTGAATCACAGGGTCCCTTGTGCTCTGAGGGAACCTGCCCAACTCTTTACCATGGCAGCCATCCCTCAGTGCAAACAGCTGTGTCTAAGCTTATTTATCCAGACACATTGGAACTTCTTGAGGTGGCACCTTGGGTTGGAGGTAAGCTGCTGTGACAAGCTGCTATGACAAAAAAAAAAAACAAAAAAAAAAGCAACAACAACAAAAAAAGTTCAAGTAAGTTAAACTTTTATTTCTCCTTTAACCAACAAGCTGGTTGGTCCAGGCCGGTAGAACATTTCTGCTTTGCAAAGTCATTCAGGGATCCAAGCTACTCATTGCTCATTGTCCCCTGATGCTGCAGGGTTTGTCTTCATTGGCATGGTTGTAGCTGGGTCACTGGTCTACCTTGTTACGGTCTAGAAGAAGTTGGTTAGGGGAACAGAAGTTGTCTTAGTTACTTTTATTATCGTCGAAACAAACTATGCAATGCCCAAAGCTAAAGAAGGAAAGTTTTACTGTGGCTCACAGTTTGTAGAGGTTTCAGGTCATCATTTCCTGACTCCAAGGCAGGATGGCATGGCATTGGAGAAATGGTTCATGATGAGCAGAAGGCAGCGAGGCAGCAGGCAGGAAGACAGTGAAGTAGTGAACTGCAGCAATAGTCCTCTTTTTCTTATATTCTATCCAGCCTGCATGGCTTAGGGTAGATAGCACTCACATTAGGGCAGGCCTTCCCAAAATTCATACCCAGAGCTACACTAAACCAATCAGTGGACTCCAGTAATCACACATCCTAATCCTAGTATCACACTCGCTAGATCTAGCAGCCTCTGAAAAAATCCCACCTCTGAGTGCATGAAGCTCAGAGGCACATCTAGACACAAGCCAGAACAGAAGTCCAGAGCAAGCAGCTTGCTGAAATGGCCCTGCAGTTGTACGTAACACTTCTGTTTAACTTCATTGTGAGGAATCAGTCACACTATCACTATGTGACAAAGTGCCGCTTACATTTAATGGTGTGCAGTATTAGTTTCTTACTGATGCAATAACAAATAACCATACATTAAAATCACACAGGTTCTGGAAGTCCAGAGTCCAAAACAAGTCTTCCTAAATTCTAAACGTAGTGGGCTGGGGAGATAGCTCAGTAGAATAAGCACTTTCCTGGCAAGCGCAAAGGCCTGAGTTCAATCCCCAGTACTAAAAAAAAAAAAAAAAAAGGCTTGCATAAATTCTAAACGTGGCACAGCTCTCTCCCTGAGAGGAACCTCCTTGCCTTTTTGAGCTTCTAGGAGCTCCTTTACTAGCTCATGGCCTGTTCCTTGAATCACTCACATTTCTTGATTCCATCCTATGTCTCTTATGACTGTCCCTATCCCTATCCCTAACCCTACCCTCAACCCTAACTCTAACCCTAACCCTAGCCCTAGCCCTGACCCTAGCCCTGACCCTACTCCTACCCCTAACCCTTGATCTTCCCAAGCAGGTAGCTCTTCTCTCCCATCTGTCATGCAAGGTGAGCCCTGTACCTTTCTCAGATCAAGGCCGAGGTGCTGTTCTGTTGATCACTAGTGTAGATCCTGTTTTAGGGACTTTCTCTTACCCATTCTTGCTCCTGGGCCACCCCGACTCACTCCACTCACCCCACCTTCCAGGGCCTCTCCCTCAAGGTCCCCAGACCAGGAGCCAGCACTAATAGCAAGAGTAGAAATAAAAATGGTGAAGAAGCCCAAATGCTCCTATGGCAAGTTTTGTGATTGGGTGTGTTCTTGTTCTTTGGAAAAAGGCTGAAGACATCTCTGTGACTTCTGGGCTGTGTGGATGGCGGTCCTACAGAGGACTGGCTTCCCATGTCAGTTACCACTCGTTCTTTATTTTTTATTTTCTTTCTTTCTTTCTTTCTTTCTTTCTTTCTTTCTTTCTTTCTTTCTTCCTTCCTTTTTCAAAAAAAAAAATATTTATTTTTTTTTTTCTTGTTTCAGAACCTTTGTTTGTTTATTCACTCATTTTTATGGCCGGCTCAGTCCACCCAAAGGGCAGGGCTGGCACAGCATGTAGTGCTGGGGATGGAACCGACGTCCCTGAAGCCGCCCAAGCTTTCGCAAGCAGGCGCTTTAGACCACTGAGCCATCCCGCCGGGCCCCTTCCTTCCTTTTTTTGTTCTTTCTTTTTTATTTTTTTGGTACTGGGGATTGAACTCAGGACCTTACCTTTGCCAGGCAAGCACTTATGCTGCTGAGCTATCTCCCGTGCCCCTCCCCCGTGCCAGTTAGCAGCAACTCATGGGTTCCTTTTGTATTCCAGGCACCACACTGAGTTATAAGGAGGTATCTGGTAAGAGAAATTTCTAAACTTCCCTGCTTCCTCCTTAGAAAATGACAGGGACAGAAAAGACCACAGAGGCTGAATGGGTTAAGGCTGGAGAAGGAAGAGCCTCCCTGTGAGACAAAGCTTATAGACCTCTGTGTTTTCTCTCCAGAAGGTTGATGTGGCTTTGTCCTTAAAAAAAAAAAAAAAAAGAAAAAAGAAAAATTACCATTTATCTCCTCAACAGGGCTCCCTGTGATCTTCAGAGATAGTGGCTGAGGTATTAGTGCAGACTTGGGGTCAGACGGGCTTACTGGGGGAGCAGAGGTCTATAGTGAAATGAAAGTGATCCTGGCCATTACAGGGTTCTTCCATTCCACACATGCCTCACTCATTCAGGAGCTGTAGGGCATGAATTGGACTAAGGTGCTGATTTGTAGGGAACTAAGGTTTCCGTTTTTAAACACCGAAAGCATTTTTTTTTAAAGCACGGCCATATTGCATTTTTTCCCTAAAATGTTTTTATTCCTTGTTTCTAACTTACAAAGTCTTTTCATATATGTTCATTGTAGGAGAAAGAAAGGCAGAAATACTCAGAAACAATAAGAACCTTCATCTGCTTCTTGTAGAGGGATGGAGGGAGATATGAAGGGGAGGGGGACTGGGAAGTGGAAAGGATTGAGATGTGATATAAACCTGCACCAATTCCTCATGAAGAATATATTTATTATGTATTGCAAACATAAAAGAAATAAAAAAAGTTTTAAAAGGGAAAAAGAGGTAAGCACTGGTAACATCCCATCTTCTACGATTCGGTGTTTGTCTTAGTTACTTTTCTAGTTGCTAAGATAAAATACCTGACACCCAAAGTTACAGGAAGAAAGGTCACAGTTTTTAGATGTTGCAGTCCTTCATTGGTGGCTTCTCAGAGGAACATAGTTCATGGTGAACATAGTTTAGCAAAACAAACGAAGCATCATAGCAGGATCTTTCTGTTTCTTTTATATTATCCAGGCTATTGGAACCGGGGCGATGCCAAACCAATCAGTACACTGATTTAACAATCAGACACCCTTAATCCCGGTATCAAACATTCTAGATCCAGCCACCTCTGAAAAAGCCCCACCTGTGACCACATGATGCTTTCTGGGGACATCTACACACATGCCATAACAGAGTTGTAAATTTCATCTCTCACCGATAATTCTAGATCTCCCTCTTTATGAGCTGTCCTCTACTACCACATAAGAGTATTTTGCCCTTCATAATAATGCTTGAATACAGAGAGTACTATGTGTGTTTACTTCTTACTTAGTTTATTTTTATTTTCATTTTTCTTTCTTTTTTCTGTGCTGAGGGCCAAACCCAGGGCCTTGCAAATGTTCTGCCGTGGAGCTACATTCCCAGCGCCTGGCTTTGTATTTGTTTTCTTGGCAGCTGCTGGCTCTTTCTGCTGCTATACATAAACCTTCCTTCTATTCCTTTTGCTCTGCATATTCACCATGTCTTTTTGATTTTAAAGTGCAAATCTTCCCTCCATGCTGAAATGTTTTCTCAAATGCGGATGCTTCTTGCCAGCAGGCACAGAGTAAGTTCTGCTGGAGATTATCATTGTATCTATGTTGATGAGGTCACACCTATTTCCCACTTCTGTTGCTATGGTCACTATTTCATTGGAGACCTTATACTCACTTAAATTTTAACATACATTTAGACTCTTAAATTATTGCTTGTGATCTGTTCTAAAAGATTACCCCATAATGAAGTAATAAAATTATTGGGAATCTAGAAGATTGGCTGTCATGTGCCTGGCAAGATGATTAAAGGAAAAACTGTTAAGTCAGTTGTACTATTAATGTCTCTTAGCTCATTATAAAGGAAGGTTGGCCCTAATATCAATTGGAGAAACTTTTATGCCTAAATCTTGTATTCTATATTAACTATTGTTATTCTCCTATTATTTTATTTTGAAATTTTGTTTCATCTCTTTTTTTTTTTAAATCAAAAAGATGATTAAAGGCAGTAGAAATTGCCAAATCTCTCAGACCAGATCAGAGAATTCTTAGAATTAAGGAAGGTAAAAGTGACCAACTTTTATGTTGTAAGGAACATAATACTTTATTAAAAGCTTCAGACTGGTTTTCAAGAGAAACTTTAATTTTCATCAAGAGATAATTTAATCAAAGAAAAGTGAAACTACAATAGCAAATTTAGAGGAGAACCTGTATCTTCCCATCCTCTGATTTGCCCAAGATGCATTCTGTACAATGGAAGGGTGCTGAGAGTGTCAAGGTTATATGTTTGGGTCGTAGGTTTGGTCAGCAGGGTAGTAGCAAAATGCTGTGTGCATCTGGCAGAATGGACTCCGGCTCTGAAGGCCCTTGGGACTCTGAATCTGAAGGGAGCTGAGAGTCCAGTGTTGAAGAATACAGCAGTTTAGATGCACCTACGTTTTGTGCTGATCAGGAGAGAAATATTTCTGTGTTGTCAAAAAGGAAGAAGTTCTAAGAAATCCTGCAACCTGGATGAAACTTAAGGGCATTGTGCTAGGTGAAATTAGTCACAAGGAGGACCAGTACTGTATGGCTCCTCTTACATGAGGTACCCAAGAGCTGTCGAGTTTACAGACAGAAAGTAGAATGGTGGTTACCAGGGATGGGCAGCAGGAAGTGTGGAGTTGTTCAGTGGATATAAAACTTCAGGTTCATAAACATGAAAAAGGCCTGGAGACTGGTTGCTCAACACTGAGCATGCATAGTGCCATCTTAACTATATTAAAATGCATATACGATGATGTTACATACAATCATAATGTTATACAACTGTTAGCAACACCCATTCCCAGAAATCTTTTCATCTTATGAATCTGAAGCCCTTGACCTGTTAACCCACAACTTCCTACACCTCTCCACTAACCTCTGGTAAATATTACTTAGCTTTCTGTATTTATGATTTTGACCACTTAAGGTATGCACTACCCCCACCGCCATCACCACCACCAGTATAAGTAGAATCATACTGTCCTTTGCCTTTTTCTGTTTTTTTTTTTTTTTTTTTTTTTTTTTTTTTTTTTTTTTTTTTTTTTTTTTTTTTTTTTTTTTTTTTTTTTTTTTTTTTTTTTTTTTTTTTTTTTTTTTTTCACTTTGCGCAGTCTCCTCAGGGTTCATCCATTTTATAGTAAGTGTAAGGATTTCTTCCTTTTTTAGGACCAAAAAATACCCATTTTGCTATCCCTTCATTTGTGAACTGACACTTGCATGGTATCTAATTTTACTTATTGTGAATAATGCCACTGCTAGCACAAGTGTACAAATACCACTCTGAAATCCTCATTTCAGTTCTTTAAGATATCTCAACCATGGGGCCAGGGAGATAGCTCAGGGTAAGTGCCTGCCTGGCAAGTGCAAGGTCCTGAGTTCAATCTCTGGTTCCAAAAGAAAGAAAGAAAGAAAGAAAGAAAGAAAGAAAGAAAGAAAGAAAGAAAGAAAGAAAGAAAGAAAGAAAGAAAAAAAGAAAGAAAGAAAGAAAGAAAGGGGGGGCCCGGCGGGATGGCTCAGTGGTCTGGGACACCTGCTTAAGGAGGCTTGGGAGGCTTCAGGGACCGCGGTTCGATCCCCGGCACCACATGCTGCGCCAGCCCTGCCCTGGGGGTGGGCTGAGCCGGCCAAAAGAATGAGTGAATAAACAAACAAAAGGTTCTGAAACAAGAAAAAAAATAATAAATAAAATAAAAAAAATTAAAAAAAAAGAAAGAAAGGAAACCTCAGTCACCAAGATATCTTGACAATAAAATAATTCTAGGTTTAATTTTTGAGGAATTGTCGTATTGTTTCCCACACTGGCTGTACCATTTTCTATTCACAGGGTCCACATTTCTTTGCTTCTTGACAAACATTATTGTTTTCTATTTTTGTTTTTCGATAGTAGCCATTCTAGTAGGCATGAAGTAACGTCTGAGGCTGGTTGTAGAAGTGATAAAAGTGTTCTAATGTTGACTATGGTAATGGCTGGATATATGTGTGAATATATTCAAAACCATTGAGATCTGCAGTTTGCAAAAGGTGATTGTAAGACGTGTAAACTGCATCTCTTTTTCTTTTTCTTTTTCTTTTTCACACTTCAATGTTTAAAAAGCCTTTGCTGACCTCCCACTACTCTTAGGAGAAAGTCCAAAATCCTTCAAGTAGCCCATGGGTTCTGCCTTGCCCTGGCCTTTGCTTAGTTCTCCTAGTTGAGTTTTCTTGGGTCTGCAGAACTGAGATCCACACTCACCTGGAGGGGGAGGGGACTCACACCCCTCCAGGAAGCTTCTCCTGACTGCTCGAATTTGGGTTTTGATGATAGTATTTATGATTTCCTGTACCTGCATGCTCATCTGCTTATGTGTGCCAGGCACCAGTCTCCAGCAGTCCCAAGTGTGTTTCATATTCTCAGATCCAGGCAAGACTCTGCACATGTATTTGTGGAATGATGACAATAATATAGTAGGTATTAAAATTTATAGTATAAATGGTCTTTTTTCATCCTAAAATGAATCAAGCCAGCCTAAAATTTAAAAAGTGGCCATTAGAATGACTTACTCTGTTCTATCACCAAAATGAAATAGACATCAGTGGAACAAAAGAGACTTTCCCAAAGCGTGCCCAAATAAATACAATCATCTGGTATGTGAAATGATCATGAAAACCTAAGTTTTTAAACAAAGGACATGGAAGATGACTAATTGTTCACACTTAAAAAGTTAAAATGCTATAACAACTCAACTAAAAGATGGACAAAGGCCTTTAGTAGACATTTTTCCAATGAAGATCCACAAATGGCCAGTAAGTCCATGAAAAGATGCTCAATATCATTAATGATTAGGGAACTGTGGTTGAAAACACCATGAGATAACACTTCAGACCCATTAAGATGGCTCTAATGAAACAGGAAAAAGCAAATCACATAAAAGAAAATAGAAAATAACAGGTACCGTTGAGGATGTATGTAGAGGAAATGGAACCCTTTTGCATTGTTGGAAGTAAAATGGCACAGCCTCTGTGGGGAAAAGTGTGGTAGCTTCTCCAAAAATAACAATAGAGTCATAAATTCTAACTGTTCTACTTCTGGATATGTACCATAAAGAACTGACAACACAGACTTGGACAAGCGTCTGTGTATGAATGTCCATAGCAACACTGTTCACAATAGCCAAAAGATGGAAACAGTCCAAATGTTAATTAGTGGGTGAGCGGATAAACAAAATGTGGCATTGGTGTGTGTGTGTGTGTGTGTGTGTGTGTGTGTGTGTGTGCATGCACGTGCATGTGTGTGTACATACACAAGCCCATGCATGTGCATGCATATGCAATGAAACATTATTTAGTTTTTAACATGCGGAAAATTCCGGCACGCGATGACATGGGTGAAATTTGAGAACATGACGCTAAGTGACAGAGGCAGACATGCACACACGAGCACTGGGATCTCTTGTTTTTGTTACTCTAGTTTTAAATTTTCTTTTAAGTCATCTTAGGTTAGTCCAGGCTTAGTGGTGCATGGCTGTAATCCCAGCGCGGGGGAGGCTGAAAACAGGAGGGTCACTATGAGTCCAAGCTGCATAGTGAGACCCCTGCACACACACAAAAAAGAGAAACCAACCAACCAAACCCCTAAATCATCGTAGAATTTTCTTTTAACAGATAGACACTTTTTAAAAAGTGAGTGAAGTATATACTGCATTATTAAGTAGCATACTTCGCTGTCTGGTATTATTATTATTATTATTATTATTATTCCACCTTATTTGTGTGTGTATGTGTGTGTGTGTACATGTGTGTGTATGTGTATGTATGTGTGTGTGATGTGTGTGTGTATTTAATACAGGGTCTCACTACATAGATTGGACTCATAGCGATCCTTCCTGTTTTCAGCCTACCAAACTCTGGGTTTACAGGTATGTTCCACCATGCCCAGTCTCAATCACTGTCTCAGCACACCCCAAGGATGGGGCTGCCACGGTACACTGGGGATCAAACTCCAGCTACTGTGCTCTGCTCAAGCAGGTATTTGAGTCTGCTGAGCTATCTGGCCAGCCCTTTTATTCTACCTTATTTCAAATGCATTAATTAAAAACAGTAAAGGCCAGCATGCCATGCCGGCCCTGCCTCTGGGGCAT
Organism: Myocastor coypus; assembly: GCA_004027025.1. NCBI lineage: Eukaryota > Metazoa > Chordata > Mammalia > Rodentia > Myocastoridae > Myocastor > Myocastor coypus. Next base: position 68,203 of record PVJA010001382.1, on the reverse strand, counting down.
GCAGAGTCAGTGATTGAGACTGGCTATGGTGGCGCATGCCTGTAATCCCAGCCTTTGGGAGGCCGAAAAGAGGAGGACCACAATGAGTCCAGTCTGTGTAGTGAGACCCTGCATTAAATACATTAAAAAAGAACTACTTATCATAATTACTGTTCAAATAAGCATTAATAATATCAATATGAAGACACAAAACCATTATCATCCTACTACAATCTTACTACAATCTAGAAGATTAACTCAACAATCTGTTCTACTTAACATTGCCCAGCAAAAACAAAACAACTAATTTTGATTTTAAACAAGCTCATGACCCAAACAAGATGAAAACAAAAGTCTCATCACAGCCTTGGTCAAAGAATCAGTTTGCCTTGTTTTTCAGGCCATGTGTGTGGGGAGGGACAAGGGCTTGTCTTAGGATTCTAGTTACTTGAATACCTGGTATATGCAGATTCATGGAAACAAAGTAGAACTGTGGTCATTAAGAGCTAGGAAGGGAAAAAGAAGTTGTTGAACAGATACAGAATTTCAGTTAGTGATGAAGCTGTGGCAATGTTTATGAGGATGGCTGCACCATAGTTATGAATGAACTGTATGCAACTGAGTTAAAATGGTTAATAAGTAAATTTCATACCATCAGTATGTTTTTCACAAAAAATGAATGAAAATATTTTAAATATTGACTACTTCAGTGCTTGCATACCATAGAGCAAAGTGACCCTGAGATTGAAGATTCCAAAGTGAGAAAGCCACCCAAGTCACAGCAGTGGCTGCTAACACAATTAATGGTGAGACCTGATACTGTAGGATCTTCTGAGCATGACTCCAAGAGGCGGCAACCCCCCACCCTTGAAAGAGAAGTAGATTTGAGCTGAAAAATGTTAAATGTTTGAAAAATCAAAATTATGGCTATGTTAGTTTGGGTGTCATGAGGCAGTCTCTGAGGTAGGGAACCTTGTGTGCAAGGTTTGTTGGCAAGAGCTTAGAAGAGTTACGTGCTGGCAGGAGGGGCTAAAGGAGTGAACCGTCGTGTGCCTACCAGCACTGCATTTCAGCCCATACTGCTGCTGAACCTACGGGAGCCTGAGCTGGACAGCCATTGGAGACTGTCCCAGTGGAGGCTGTGGGCCTGGTTGTCTGCTTGCCTGCACCAGCTGGTTACTGTCCACAATCTGCCGCCTGGCATGAGAGCATTCCCGGAGACCAACAGCAAATTCCAGGAAAGGGCTCTTTGCAGAACAGTCAACAACTGGGGATTAGCAGATTATTCCAGCAGAGGGGATGAAGCAAAATCCCACAGTATGCACTACAATAGTAAACAAGACGAGGGTGGAGGCACACAGCCTACATGACTTAGGTGAGTTTCTCAGGAACCAGAATCCAAGCAGACTCTTCAGGCTGGGGGTTATGTGGCAGGGGTGTTCTCTGGAGCAATAGCTGAGGAAAGGAGAGAGGCATGATGAAGGCTACGACAGCAGGATTGCCACAGTGCACACGGGTGTAGAAGGCCTCCGGGGATGCCACAGGGAGTACTAGCCCAGGAGAACCACTCCAGTGTGGCCTGAACCAAGGCAAGGGTGCCAGGCCTAGGCAACCCAGATCAAATAGTTATCGCACCTGGACCACGTCTGGGGAGAAAGGCAACTCAGGTAAGGCATCTCACTTGGCTGAGCGCAGTTTCTGATGCGGCCTGCCTGTGAGGCAACAGGTGTCTGGCTCCTAAATGGGGTCTGGGCAGTCTATTGCCATACCCATCCCATCTAGAAGGTATCTACTTCCTCTGCATGAGTTCAGCTGATCAAAGCATTCCCGTGGCCTCTTCTTGGGAAACACAAGAGGAAGTTAGCAGGATTGACTTTAGCCCCTACCTCTCCAGAGAGTCATGGGGAGGGGCATCTGGTGCTCATGGTCTCTCCTCTGCCTTCTGTTCCACAGGCCTCAGCATCTCTGCAGACCAAGGTGCCTTCCTGGATGGACTGAGGGCCCTGAGCTCTGGGCCCCCAAACCCCATGGTTTTGTAGACCATGATGCTGCCCTGTACTCAGTGGGCACCAAACACGCTTTCTTCCAGGTCTCCTCTCCCAAAGCGCAGCCCTACCCTATGGGAGGCTCCTCTCCAGGCCTGCTGGGATCGTGGCACAATGAGTGAAGTGACCAGGTAGTCATTATATTTTAGTGGGACTGTTACTGTTACCCCACATTGAAAGTGCTCTCCTTTGGAACTGGAACCTGCCTTGTGTTGGTCAATACAATAGTAATTAGCCAAGAATAACTGTCCATGGAAATTTCACTGAAATACTCAGTTCTTTAGCTTTCCTGGCCACATTTCAGGTGCTCAGTAGCCACGTAGGACCTGGCTGTTGTATTGGACTGTGTAGGAATGGGGGAGGTCTGTGGGCACCGTGAGTTCTTTTGGGACAAAGTTGCTCCAGATCCTGCACCTGAAGTTAACAGGATCAGAAGCATTTTTCTCCATGTAGGTCACTGTGATGGAGCCAAGTGGGGCCATTGCAGCCTCTGGCAGTGGATCCCAGGCCCACGTGTCCTATCTGTGGAGACACAGCTGTATACAATAATAGTTCATCTGGTTTCCTTTAGGTTTGTGAGGCTCTGTCCTGGATTGTGCCCCTCCCATGGGCGTTATCTCCAAGCTGGCCCCTAAGGCTCCAAAAAGGCATCTACCACCATAGGTGGGGGCTTCTGGCTGATTCCATCTGTGACAGGACCAGTGGACCTCATAGTCATGTGTTCACTGCAATACCCCTTGGCTGTAATGTAGACAGACACAAAGAGGTTTGAGGGTCAGATGCTCTGGAAGCCTTCAGGTACTGGTCTAGCAAAGGTCCCAGGAACAGGATAAGTGAGCCAATGGCAGCTCTTTGTGCCCATTACAGTTGAGTTCATTACTCCACTTTCTGAGCTGGAAGTGTCTGATGGAATCCTCTGTCTCCAGGAGATGAGTTGGATACCTTAGGAGTTGGCCATATGGGGGCTCAGGTTTGGTCTTTGCTGCTGGCAGGTTGGATGCTCAGCAGTGCAAGAAGTTTGAGAAGCCCTTGTGAGTGGGAGGCGACACTCCATCTCCATCAGGGCTCGGGAGCACATGAAGTGCTGCTTCCGAATGGCATGTCGTTCTCTGCTGCAGATGGCATGGCCTCGCTCCAGAACCCTAGGGTCTGTGTTGTGATTCTCCTATTCAGGCTTGACACAAACTCCACATGGTATTTTTCTCCCACCAGGTCCCTGTAGTACTGTGGGGTCTGCTGGGTCATATGGCTGAGTTGTTGTGGCTGTTTGGGCCCCAGCCTGGACCTGCTACCGAGAGCTTTTCTGCCCTGGGATCTGCTCACAGCTGGCAGCACTCTGTGTCAGTCAGCAAATGGGTCAGAACAGTATTCTCAAGTGCAAAATATGCTGCTTTCGGAACCTGAGGAGGCCTTCTTAGTGGTGGGAGTGCAAGATGCACAATCAATTCTTGCCTTTGGAGAGAGACGTTTCAGACCACTGAATTCCAAAACACTTCACTGACCCAGTAGCACACCCTCAAATCTTTGGGGCCTTTGTCCAGTTCCCTCTAGGACACATGACAAATATATTTTGTGCTTTCTTGGTCATCTGGCCCAACTAACATGATGCCACTGAGATCAAAGGCCACTGTGGTATTCTGTACAATGCCTGGATAGTCCCAGGCCCTTCAGATTCTAACAAATAGCAAAGGAATCGACATAGCCCTGCACTGGGACCATAAATGCAAAATGACATTACTTCCACTTCAATGCAGACAGCTTCTTCCTCATGGGATGGAAAAGAATGGACTTGCCAGCTTGATGGCCCTACACCATGTACCCAAGACTCTACTAACCCAGTCTAGCAAATACACTGCTCTGGCTCTAGGAGTGTAATGGGGGTGCAACTTGATTAAGTTTGTATTTGTTCACTGTTGGCGACTAGGATCCATGCAATGTAATTTTTTTTTCAGTCTTATTTATTTGCTACAGAGTCTTGCTATGCAGCTCAGATTCATAGCAATCCTCTGGTCTCAGTCTCCCTAGCACTCGGATTACAGCTGTGCACCATCATGTCAGGTTTCAGTAACTGGCACGGTGTGCCCAGGATGCCAGGGCTGGCATGGCATGCAATACTGGGGGCCAAATCTGGATCCTTGCTCTTGCCAGGAAGGTCCTTAGAACACTGAGCTATCTCTCCAGCCCCTCAGTGTGATTTTTAAGAGGCCAGACAAGGAGAATAATATGTGAGTATGATGGAGATCTCTAGCCTTTCATCCTTTTGTGCTCTCCCTCTCTCTCTCTCTCTCTCTCTCTCTCTCTCTCTCTCTCTCTCTCTCTCTCTCTTCCTTTTGGTCTTCCTGTCTTTTCCCACCCATAGCATGGTACTGTATTGTTACTGATTTGGGATCTTGACTAAGGAGGTGGGAAAAGTGGGTCTAGAAGCTTCCACCTGACTTTCTTCACCATGACAGCTCTTACTCCACAGGCCAAGGAATCACTGTAAATGCCTGCTGACTCTCAGGCTTGGCCTTGCCAGTCATGCATTTGAGAAGTGGGGCAGGTGACTGTGGGCCTTGAAGACTCATCATGACTTGGACTGGGCCAGAAGGCCTTCTACCAACTACCCGTGAATGCACCATTTTAAATGGTGGAGGGTCATGGTGCTAGTTGGTGTCTCAGTATCAACTTGGGCCCTGCATTTAACAAGTCACAAAGTATTTGGTGTTTCTTTTTCCTACATTTATGGTGACTTATATAAATTATGTAGGCCCCTGGGGGAAGGACCAAGGGGATCTTTGATGTGGTGTTCCAGGGTCCTTCTTTGGAAAACATAGCCTTTCCTTTAGGTTTGCAAAACATCTCAGGGCCATACATGTGGCAAAAGATCAAGACCTTCAGCCTCTTGATCATCCTCTTTTCTCTTCCCTCCTTCCCTCGCTCCAACCCTCCCTCCCTCTGTCTTTTCTTTCTTTCTTTCTTTCTTTCTTTCTTTCTTTCTTTCTTTCTTTCTTTCTTTCTTTTTCTTCTTTCCTCTCTCTCTCTCTCTCTCTCTCTCTCTCTCTCTCTCTCTCTCTCTCTCTCTCTCACTGGTCTTGAAAAGCTGAACTCCAGTGCTCCTCCTGGCTTAGCCTCCCATGGACCTTAAGTACCTGGTACATACACCACCCAAACTTTGATCATCCAATCAGTTTTCTGGTTTTGCTTTGTAAATTAAGCAAAACTATTTCATCTGTCTTTCCCCAAGGAACACTTTGTTTTTCTGAGCATCTATCGAGGCCTTTATGGACCTGGCCCATTAACTACTGTCCGAACTCTTATCATTTGTGCTTTCTTCATCCCCATTGCTTACAGGAAGGCCAGTTCTGTGATGGTTTTTGCTATCAGTGTGCTCTCATCCACACGCCTTTCCAGCCGAGCCTGGCGTGGTTTTCTGGCCAGACAGTGTCTCCTCTTAACTGTGCACACTCCCATGGCCTTCCTGATCCCATCTTTGACTGCTGTCCTACAGATTCTGGCATTTGTGCTCCAGTTAGGATGAGGGCCACCTGTACTCACCTTCTTCTGAGATGCTTATGGGGTATTTTACTCTGCATGGCAAGAGGCTCCCTCAGTCATGACAATCTCAGCTTTCATCAGCTTTATGTTTCATCTCAGAGTCCAGGTCGAGACATTGCCTCTTGGCTCTTTGGTACATGGTGGCCCAGCCCTGTGGCTTTGCTCTGGATCAGCTGTTAGCCTTCTGAAGCCCTGTTCAGGCTCCTCGGCTGTGGCATGATTTGACTCTGGCTTTTGGTTTAGCAGTCAGGACAGATGGTAAGAGGACAAATCTTGAGGTGAGTGTGGCACTTGCATCTTCTTTAAGGTAGGAGATCTCTGAAGCCTGTGTTAGAAAGTAGTGAGTCACTGCTATTCACGCAGCTGATGAAGGAGTTTGAGGACTGGTAGTTTTCAAGAGCATCAGCCCAGTGTCTCCATCTCAAGTCTGATTTCAGCACTCCATATGTTTTCAGGATTGGTAACTCATCCTTCCTGAAGCTTTGTTACCCTCTTAAACTACTCCTGGGTCTGATCCTCAGCCACTTCTACTTTTCAGATATGTGAAACATGAGTTCTCTTTATCTGCTATGAGGGTAAAGCTCTACTTTTCTTAAAGTGGAGGGTAATTGTGCTCAGGGTTCTGTCTTCCTCAGCACTCTCATTGTACGCAGCTGTGACCATCTGAGTCGCAGTTCCTTATAGTAGCTGCTTCCCTCAGTTCCTGCCTCACCGTTACCATTCCTATATCCCAGTGCAGGTGGCTTTGGTGACAGCTGTAACACTCACTGCCTCAGCATGCCATGGCTGTGAATGCTCCACCTGCCAGGACTCTCTGTGTGGGTCCAGAACCTATTAGATTCTGTTTAGTAGCACTATTTCTGAAGCCAGATCTTTAGGTTGAGGTTTCTGGGAAATTGAGACTCTGACATTTATGTGCAGGAATTTCTCCTGGCAAGGGCTGCTAGGAGCAATGGTGGTAGGGAGTGAGGGGAGATGGACTGCACACAGGGAGATGCTGAGCCCCGAGGCAGCTGCTGCAGGAGCCACAGCCAGTTCTGCAGGGAGCACAGGGGCTGTCCTCAGCCAGCTCAGGCCGTCCACATTGGATGCAAGTTGTTTCCAGTGAGGGAACATGGCCAAAGGCTGTTTCTGGGGAGAGATTCATCTGTGAGCTACCATCAGGCAGCATTCCCAGCAGCTAGGAGAGTGAGTACCTACCTGGTCCTACAAGGGAGATCTGGGTAGTGCACTGTAGACACCACCCGAGAGTCGAAATGTCTTTAATGGATGCAAGGAAAAATAAGGAAGAGATGGCCTTTCCAAGGAACGATGGCCAAAGAACCTACTGTGTAGGCTTACCAACAGCTACCTGAAGTCCGATGTGGAGGTGCATGCTTATAATTCCAGCACTTAGGGAAACTGAGGCTGGATGATCACAAATTCAAGCCCAGCATTGCGCAATTTACCAAGACCCTGTCTTAAAATAAAAATTAAGCAAACATACAGGGAGGATGTGTGTCCGTGGGAGAGCCAAATTCAATCACCAGCTCTCCCCTGAGTTTAATCACCACCGCAGCTTGGGGTGGGGAGAGCACCCTGGATCTTGCAGCTTGGCCTGGTGCCAAGGAAAGGCCCTGGCATAGGGATAAAGAGTCTGGTGTGAATCACAGAGACTGGAGAGTAGAATCTAGAAGTTTCAGTGATCCAAAGACATGTTCGAACTATGAGCAGCCTCTGGAAGCTGCAAAAGCAAGGGCTTTCCTACCAGAGCCTTCAGAATGAGCCACCCCTGCCAACACCCTGACTCCAGCCCCTTGCGCCTCCTTGGCACTTCTAATCTCCACCAAATAAGTGTGTGTGTGGCTTTAAGACATCGAGTTGGAGGTGATTTGTTACTGCAGCAACAGGATACTAATTCACACTTGAACAGGAAATTTGCTGAAGAATACGTGCAATTAACTCGATGCAGTTAGAAATATATGACCTAGCTATTAAATTAAAATTGAGACAGTAAGTACCATTTTGTCTACTAGACTGGTAAAAATAAATATCATAATTCCCACTGTTAGTGAGGATTAAGGATTCTCATACTAATGAGTTGTGTAAATCATAGTAAATTTTCTGGAAGGTTATCTGAGAATATATATTGGGTGACTTCAAAATGAATATCTTTTGATTTAGAAAATTCTCTTCTAGGACTGCATTTTAAGATAGAGGTTGGACAATTATCTACCATAGGGATAAACAGAAAATATACTAACTGTTTAAGGAGAAAGGGTTAGTTGAATAAATATTGATATACCTATAGCATATTTATACAATATTCCATTAATATAATTTTAACATAAAAATATTAGTGAATTAGTAAAGAAAAAGTATCACAAGCTAGAGCATATAATGTAATCCAAATTTCATGAAAAATAAGTATATAAAAATCTGTTGAAGAATATATACCATAGGGCCAGCAAGATAGCTCAACAAACTAAGTACCTGCTTAGGGAAGTGCAGGGACCTGGGTTCAGTTCCCAGCACCACATGAGCCAGCCACCGAGCCTGGGCATGATGGTGCATGCCTGTAATCCCAGTGCTGGGGAGGGCTGAAGACAGGAGGATCACTATGAGTCTGAGCTGCCTAGTGAGATCCTGTACCTAATGCATTACAAAGAAGAAGAATATGCACCATCATTTTAATAATGACTATTTCTGATAAGCTACAGTTTAATATAGTTTTTAATCTATACCATATGTCAACAAACTAGAGTATCTTTTTATAGCTTGCAAGCTAAGAATTATTATCACATTTTAAAAATTATTATTAAAAATTTCATGACAGAGGCCATATTGCTTGCAAATAATAAAATATTTACTACATAGGACTTTATAGGCAAGTTTGTATGTCCCAAATTAGTTGCAGTAAATAAAAATGTTAAAATATAATGTAAAATAAAAATAAAAGATTTTAGTGTATGCTTTAACATAAATAGATGAATTCAAAGATTAATGAAGTGGCAGAACAGAGACTCGTAAAATGAAGAACACAGTGAAGCCTCAAGCCAATGCTAAAATTGAGAAGTGTTGGCCTTGAACTTCCTAGTGGCCAAAGCAGAACTGCATAAATGACCATATTATCCCTAAAATTTAAAGTACCCCAACTTTTCATGAGAAGTGCAGTGGTTTTTCATATCTGAAATAATGCCATTGCTAGAACTTTTGAATTTTTTATGTGATCGGGCTTGGAGTATTCTGCCAGAGGGAGAATAAATGAACTGTGAATATGTGGAGGAATAGTTCTCATGAAGAAATCCTCCAGATGCAGGGCACAGCACCTCTCCTGTTGCCCTGGGTCCTCGACTGCTTTATTTGCTCCTTATTAGCTCCAGCAGTTGTCTCCTGGGTATTAAGTTAGGTTCTTACAACTAGTACTGACGTAGCTTGTGTCACTTTGAGCCACACGTAGATGTGACATTTGTGATGGCGCATGTTTCCCCCCACACCGGGTCTTTATGCTTCATGAGTTATTTGAACAAAATTCTCTGCACACACGGCTCTGGAGAGGCTGCCCACCTGTGCGGGAGATGGTTGCTGGGTTCTTGGAAGAGCCACCTTTGAGGGCGCCACATTGACTAAGGCCTGCTTTCTGGGACAGCACTGTTTGTAGAGTTGACAGGGTGATGCATTGGAATGGCACTTGGGTGCATGAGAAGTGACTGCTGTAACGCAGGGGCCTGTGACTGCCTCTAGCAGAAAGCAAGCCTGCCACTGTACACTCGTGTGACCCGGTTCTCTCCAGCGCTCATTTTCATTCAACAATGGGACTCAGTGACTCTGCACTGAGGCTGTGCCTATGGGGCAGCTGGAACCTTTTAAAAATAAAGACACCTGTATCTCATAGTAGATTACTAAGCCGGAGTGGATCCAGGCATCTGTGTTTCTAAACATTGCTTGATTATGATATATATCTGAATTGGAATGGCCTTAGTGATGGGCTGTGAGCATCGGCCTGAGAACCTGACCTCTGGCTTGTCAGTCACACCCTCAGAGGTGAACTTAAACACTTTAAGCATCCAGATTTCTTGCCTGTAACACGATTTAAAGGAATATGCATAAAGCACTTTGTGTGGTGCTCAGCACATGGTCAGTGTGCTGTTGAGAGTACAGAGCTGGCCCAGCCTGTGGGCCCTGGTTCAAATAACTGAACACGGCCCTTTGTGTGACCATACCTTTTTATTCCTTTCCCCTGTATAGCGTCCCTGCTTTGTATCTTTGTCTTTGAGCTGGGGCCTGAGTGCCTTCTTGCAAACTCAAGGGCCTCTGGGGCCAACAGGGGCATCGCAGATAATGAAAATGCACTTAGAGAGGATGCAGGAGGGAAGCTGAGATGCACACACTTTATGTATCACATCTGCAGGAATAGAGTTTAACGCCATTAAGAAATGTGCTTTTTCTGTTTTTCTTGGAAATGTACAATTCTATTGGTTTACATTTTGTTTTTCCACTTTTTATATAGACATACTTGCAGAGAAATATTTCTTCACCGTAAGAAAAACAGCTTGGTAATTGCAATGATAAATGCCACCTGACACTCAGAGCCAGGTAGCACTGTGAAGCTTCAGTGATAGGACCACGGTGGGTGAGAGAGCCCCCTCCACCTCGCAGCCCTGACTGCTCCACTTTCACAGCCCCTCACTGTGCAGGAGGGGATATAATCCACTTTGACCATGTCTACTGATTTTTTAACATAAGCCAGAAATACAGGCTTTTAAACTGTGGTCTAAGTTTTTTTAAAAATAGCACTGTATGGTTCAAATAAAATATATCATAAGGTTGGATATATATTAAGAGCCACCAGCTTGCAACCTCCGACCCAGAGAGCAGGGCCTATATGGCTTTTGTGCTCTCCCCTGCCCAACTGCCTGCCAACTGGCCTAACAACCAGCAGCTCCTCCTCCTTCTCTGTGTCTCTCCCAGTTGCACGATCCCATGGACGCTTCACAGTGCTCTGCCCTGGTGTTGACACCTTTGTTCCTCAGTGACCCTGGAACGTGGCTGTCCTATAATGGGGTTTCTTAAGAATGGAAGAAATGAGTTAAGGCACAACCAGTAATTGGTTCTCTGTTCTTTGGCAATGGAAAAATATTCCTTGCCAATACTTTCTCTCAACACTTTTTTTCAGGCAAAGCAATATATGGGGTAATTATTTTTAGATCAGAAATAATTTGGATGTTATAATGTCAGTGTACATAAACCTGGTAAGATTATAGGAAGGTTTTAAAATGAGTTTTGAAACTAGTGACACATAAATTAAATGTTGAAGTACTTGCCCACTTATTACTCAAAATATCAATCCGACTTTTTTTTTCTTTTTTTCCCCTTCTCTTTACAATAAGGCAGCAGCACAAAGCCGGGCTTAGTCTGGGGGGGAGGCCTGTTAGATGTGATTCTAGCTGCTCCAGTTCTGCTCCTCAGCCCCGCGTTTCTCTGGGATCCACCCCTCATCCACCCGTCTCTGCGAATCAGAGGCTTAGAGGCCAGCCCGCACCCATCCTTCCTCTTCACGTATCCATTCCCGCTCCTCATGGACCCACGCCCCTCTCCTGCCCCAGCCACACCCAGATTGGCCCACCAGCATCCTCTCACGGGCTATGGCACCGGCCTTCTGACTGCCTCTCTGCCTCCACGCTGAGCCCCTGCCAGCCAGAGAGTGTTTTCAAAACTGAAGTCTTATGTCCCTCTTTTGCTCAGGATCCCAGAGGCTTTGCACCCCCCTCCAGATACAGAGCACAATCTTGAGCATCACTTCTAAGGCTCTCCGAGGACAGTACCACTGTCACCTCTTACTCTGCAGGGCTTTTGCTCTCTGGGTCCTAACTGCCATACCTATTTTATTTCCCTTTGAAGAATCAGTTTTCAGAGCAGCTATAGGTTCAGAGAAACACTGAGAGGAGGGATCATGTCCCCTGTCCCCACATGGCCAGCTCCTTCCACATTCAGCATAGGCCACCAGAGTGGGCGTGGTTACAACGCCACCCACAGCTCACAGTCTCCAAAGCCTGCAGTTCGCATTCAGATTTGCTCCTGCTGTTGCACACTCTGGGTTTGGAAAAACATTGAAATGCATCATCTACCATCATCGTGTCACACAGAATAGCTGCACAGTCCTGAACGCTCTCCATGCTCCACCTCCTCACCCCAGCAACCTCCACATCCTTTCTACTGTCCCCACTTTTGCTTTGTTTGGTAGGTGATGCCAGGGAAGCACACAGTGTGTGGCCTCTTCACAATTCACAAAATGTATTTAAAGTTCTGCAGGCTGAAGCACGAGGGCTGCCAGCTTGAGCCCAGCCCACGCAGCTTAGTAACAGTGAGACCCTGGGGCTGGGGATGTAGCTTAGTGGAAAGGCCCTGGGTTCAGTCCTCAGTACTGGTGAAAATAAATACCCTTGCCCATTTTTCTGCTGTTTGATGATTCATTTCTTTCCAACAATGAGTTTATTCATTCATCTTGCTTAGTAGAGACATCATGGTGGCTTCCAGGTTTTGGGAGTTTCAAGAACACCTGCCACGTGAGGGTTTTTGTGTCATGAGTTTCACTCCTCTCCCTAAATACCCAAGAGTGCCCTGTCTGTTTTACATTGTCATAGACATGCTCCACAGGGAGGTCCCCTTTCCAGGGACTCCCAACTGCCTTGTTCAGTTAACTCCCACTCTGACTGCCCTTCCAAGGTGTCTCCCTCTACCCTCCAGCTTGCTTTCTCTGTCTTTGATCTTTGTGGTCGATCTTTGCTTGTTCATTGCACTCGCCAGATTGCTTATGCTTGCTGTTAGTACAGAAGCTCCACATTATCACATGGTTGAGTCCCCACTGACTGGCACACAGGAAGGGCTAACTAAACGTTTGTTGAATGAATGAATGAATGAATGAATGAGAAGGAAGAGAACACTTACCTTTCCTTCTGTCTGTGAGCCCTCAAAGGAGCTCATTTCTGACACAGACACCCAAATAACATGCTAGGCATGAGGAGGGCTTGATGGGCCTGAATGCTGGGTGCAGGGAGGCGCTGCCACTGGCAATGCTTGGGCACCAACAACTGCTCTTTGATACAGGTGTCCCCAACCCTGCCTGGAAAATTTGCTCTCTGCAGCTCCTGAGGCTCTGTGCCTGCCTATGTTGTATGTATCTAGGGGACATGGTCATGATTGAGAGGGAAAGATTACAGTATTTTGAGCGTAAAAACCAGAAAATAAATCCCAGGTAGACTTGCTGAACTTTCATCATCCAAGAAAATGACTAATGTCACCTGACCTCAGTTTCCTTATAGGTGAAATAAAAATAAAGATCCTGGTTCATTCTGTTTTTGTTGTATGTGGGGGAGGTAACGCATGCACACTGCATAGATCATATGTAGCATGCCACACATGTAATACATATTAGAGTTTATATTCTCCACAAGCATCAGGACAGCATTATCTGTGGATCCCCTTCCCAACTGAGTAAGTCAAGAGATACTCCAAGACATTCATGATGCTGACAAATAATATTTTCCATGGCCTCACCAGGCTGTTGAGAAGACACAGTAGAGATTCTTAAGTGTATGTGCATTCGTGTGCATGTGTGCACATGTATCTACATACCAGCCTTGACATTGAAAACTTTTGAGACATTCATCTAGGATGTCAGAGAAAGACTGTGCTGGCAACCACAGGGACAGAAAGAAGTTTGTGCTTTCTGGGGGCTTCTGAAGAGAAGTTAGAAATATGTTTTAGATCTGGTTACATAAAAGGATGACAGATGTTGGTTCCTAATTCTACATGGGGAACTTGTAAGTTGCCTTTCTTCAAGTTATGCTTTAAACTGTCTTTTCAGCCAATATTTAATATAAGTTCATTGATGTGTCGTATTTATGCCAATGCTGATTTTATTTTAGTCACTCATTTAAAACAAGAAAAAGAGTTTCTTTTATCATCTCTGAGGTTGTAGTCCACAACTTTGGCCCCACTTTAGAACTAGCTGAAGAATTGAACAGAACTTAGGTATCAGAGGCCACCACATGCCAGTTAGATGGGCCCTGAGCTGGAGTTTCTCCAGACTTCCCTGATTATTTCAGTGTGTGACTGGGATTGAGACCCTCACTCTGGGGACCATGATGTGAAACCTGGCTGTCAGATACAGGGTCCCTGGTGGCCACCTGGTAAGGCTGCCTGGTGGAGCTCTTCTAAGCTGCAGGCCTGGGAGAGATCAACAACCTCAGATGAAAGCAAAACTCATGCTCACTTGCCAATGTTGGAGGGTAGTAGAAGCCTGTCTGAGGAAGATCTGTAAGAGATTCACTGTAAAGGAGAGCAGGGAAGTGCAAGAAGGCTAAAAAGGCAAAGCTTTTGCAGGGTATAAGGAGGCTGGGAGCTGGAGAGAGGAGCTGCTGCCTAGAAGGTGGAAGAGGAGGCTTCTAACTACAGACCCAGGTTGAAGTCCCTGTTTTGTTGCTTGTTGGCTTGAGCAAGACCCTAAACTTTCAGGGACTCGGGATCCTCATCTGTGTAGTGGGAATACTTTCTTCTGGAAAGTACTCACAGTGATGAGTATGTTTATTACTTTAGCGCCTTAGGTGGGTGAACAACAGAAAGGGAATAGATGTCGGAGCAGAGAGTGCTGGGGGAGGCAGAAGGGACAGCCCATGGCTTGCACAGTCCTTAGGTCCTGAAGGCAAAGTTAGCTGGAACTAGCCAGAATAAACTGTAACATAGTCACCAAAATCAAAGGTGTGCCAGGATCCACACTAGGCCTTTAAGAACAGAGCTAGTCTGTGTAATAACAGCTCTTTTTCTAATGATAATAAAATGTTTGGCCCTTTTTATTGTGGAAATTCACAAACATACGCTAGGCAGAACAGTACAGACACAACCACCAACCCATCGGCCAGCTTCAACCATTATCAATACATGGTCGGTTTTGTTTTATGGTTATCCTTATCTTCTTTCTGCATTCCCTGTTATTATGAAACTAATCTCACACATTACATGGTTTTATTTATAAATATTTCCATTTGTACCTCTAAAAGATAGGGGCTCTTATGAGCCATTATCACACCTAATAAAAACCAACATTAATTCTTTAATATCATAAAATGTCCAGCCAAGGTTCAAATTTCTAATTGTCTCATAAATGTCATAAATTTTTAAGTTCGCTGTTGAATCAGGTTCACACATTGTGGGTTGATTGAGATATCTCTTTTATGGTACTGGAAATTGAACCCAGAGCCTTTGGACTGAGCTGTGCCCTCATTTCATTTTAAAATCTTTTCCTTTGATCATCTCTCTAAGTCTGAGTTAGCCAGGCTGGGCTTGAACTTGAAATCCTCCTGTCTCAGCCTCCCACTATGCTGGGCTTACAGGTATGCACCACTTAGTTGTGGTATCTCTTAACGTCTTTTTGTAGAATTATGATAAACTATTCATCACATAAGATTTAACATTTTAACCATTTGAAAGTGTACCATTTAGTGGGATTAAGACATTTACATTTCTCAGCAATCCTCACAACTGTCCATCCATCCCTAGAAGGGGTGTCATCATCTCAGGCTGAAGTGCTATCTCACCACCCCTGTCCCCCAGTGAGTGGCAACCACCATTCTGTTTTTTGGATCTAACAATTTAACTATTCTACATATCACCTGGAAGAGTAGTCTCATAGTTCTTGTCTTTGTGACTACCATATGTATCATAATGTCATTACAGATCATTCATGTTGTAGCATATCCTGGAATTTCCTTTTTCTTAAGGCTGAATAATATTTTGTTGTATTTATGCACCACAACCTGTTCATCCATTCGTCTGAGCACCTGGGTTATTTGCACCTTTTGGCTAGTGTGAGCAATACCCTGTAAGCATGTGTGTATAGATCCCTCTAAGGGCATCTTTTAATCCACAGTTTCCATTTTCATCTTCCTGCTGCATTTCTGTCTTTTTTGCTTTCTCCCCTTATAATTTTGTTGCTGATGAAACTAGGTCATTTGTCCTGTAGTGTCTCCCTCTATCTGAGCTTTTGCTGATGACCTCATTAACTTGGGGGCCAGCAAAGGTATTTTAAAATTTGTCAGTTACATGTACATATTCTGTACAATTTTAAGTCTCTAAAACAATATAAACTGAGTTATGGGTTAAGTACAGTTCTCTTAATCTCTATAATAAATATGGGAAAACTGAAGTTAAACAATAATGAAGAGACTTAGCCCCAGTCACCCAGCTAGTAAATGGCAGAGCTGTGAGTCTCTCGAGGCATGGCTACGTGGCACTGCTACTCAACAGAGAGTGCTCTTCAGTGAAAAGCACATGATGGTTTTGATTCTTGGCAAGGGCCACAATGAGAAAAATTAAAGGTGAACAAATAAGTGGGAAATAGCGATGGAAATTCCATCAACAGAGGCAATGAAAGGGGGCCACACTTGATCAGCTTCCAGGACAGCAGTGTAGACTAAAAGTCAGGAGCCTGGCATGGTGGCACATGCCTAGAATCCCAGCACTCGGGCGGCTGAGGTAAGAGGACCTCAGTGAGTTAGAAGCCAGCTATATAGTGAGTTCAAGGCCAGCCTGAATTCTGTAGTGAAACCTGTCTCAAAAACAAAAGTTGAGGGAGATAACAACAGATGCTTCTTCAGAGCATTTACTCTGCTCTCAGTCTAAACCCAGACACATGCATCCCCTCTCTATACTTTGTTAACATAGTTGTGAGTGTGCATTGTTTGGAAAAGTACCCCAAATAGATGATTGTAGAAGCAAAACAAGGCAAATGGCCGTGCTTGCTTTCCCAGTAGCCCCCTAATGCCAGTTTCCAAGTGCTTTGTGCGTTTTACCAGCTATAAACTTCATATGTACTTTTGAAACAATGCAACCCTCTTTAGGAAAATGAAGAATAGAATCATTAATCGAATCACTCACTCGTCGTGTCTATTTTTCTTGTAGGCGTAAACATAGACATAATTTTAAGTGGCTGTAACACTTTATAACTGGGAGGCCCATGTTCGAGTGATGGCACCTTAGTCCCGGGCCTGCACATATAAAGCCTTCCCTGTCCCAGGCTGCTGCTGCTGCTGTATCCCACCGCCCTGGTCAGTTTCAGTTCAAAGGAAAATGAAGGCATTTTTGTGTAGCTCTAAGGCCTCTGGGGAAGGCTGAGTCAAGCTGGGGGCCATGGGATCTGATGAAGAAAAGCTCTGCAGGGTCTGGAGAGCATCCCCCATCCCGTCAAACGCCCTGTGTGACCTCAGAAGGTGACTTGCTGCTGCCGTGGGGTCTGATGAGGGAAAACTTGATGACCTCTGTGACTTTCCAGCTTTGACATCCCAAGATGCTTGAATTCTAATAAAGTCACTCTTTTTTTTCTTTAAACAAAGAGGTAGGCCACATTAGTTTCTGAACTGTAAAGGAAGCTTCAAGGTTAGAGTTTTTAAAAAGAACACCTATTTCTCTTTTGTAAGAGAAACGTTGGTCAAATCAAGTCCTCCTGACTGGTGAGTTAAATCATTTAGATTTAAATCAAACCTACCCACCCCTGCCCTTTCATCACTGAGAGATGAATCAGGAGAAATCTACCTTTGAAACTGACCTGGATTCGGAGCCATGCATCTCTTTTTAATGGACCTGTAGAATGTGGACATCCCTTTGGGCTCTCCCTGATTTCTGCTGATGCCTCTGAATCAAGAAAATTGATAGCCAGTATGACCCAGTTCAGGAGCTGTACTTGGGAAAATGAGAAATGATTCAAATGTCTAGAAACTGGGGGATGATTAAAATCATTATTGAGAATCTATCATCTGAGGTCTTCATCCAGAAAACAAAAGTTCCACTCTCGAAGGAACGGAAGTGTAGTCTAGTCTGTCTGGGTCTTGGCTGGACATGAGGCTGAGTTCTAGGCAAAGCAGGGTCTTGCCAAATTTGGGTTATCAGGCACTGCTCTCAGGACAGCCAAGCTGTCCCATAGATCCGGGTGAGGTCTAGGGATCTGAATGTTTGAAAGCTTCTCTTTGTTGATTATGCTGTTGAGTGAGCTAGGTTTGGAGATCCTGGTCTAGCCCAAAGCCACCACTTCACAGAGGAAGAGACAGACCCCGACAGGGGCAGTGCAGGGTCACTTGGTGGCAGGTGTGATCTCCAGCACCCACCCTTGTCATCTTCCCTTAGAGGGGCAAGTGGAAGGATGCTGTCAGAGGTACATCTTGAAAATGCTGCTAAGTGGCAGAAACATGTTCTACATGGTTATTAACATGCACACGCTTTAATGATGCCACAGGGAGAGACTTAGAGAAGAGTCCTGGATCCAGGCACACAACTGTTGGAAGTGATCTTTCCCATTGCTCTTTATGTAGTTGGAGGAAAACCTCCCAAGCATTTAGTAAATGGCATTTGCAATGATGATATAAAAATTATATTGCATTCATTCTTACATAGAAGAAATCACACTTGAGTAACCAGGATCTTTTCAGTGACTGACTGCCAGATATTCAAGGTAAGCAGGTCAAATATCTTAATATCATTCTGGTAAGAACTTTTACATTTATTTAACTTGTGAACAACAGTTGCGATTAGAGACCTTATTACCCTCTTGTATTTCTTCTCAGTGTAATTAACCTAATTCTTCTATCCATTGGTGGAAGGGAGGAAAAGTAGGTGGCCTATTCATAAAACTGGTACAGCCAGCACCCAGTATGCAGCATGAAGGAGGCAGGGCACAACCTGCTGGCACTGGGCATAAGCCCAGGCCCAGGTGAAGATTTTGTTTTATCTCCCAGGTGCCTGTTACTAACACATGAGGAAATGCAGAGAGAGGGCTTGTGGGATTTGCTAGAATCCCAGGGCTAGTGTGGACCACAGCTGAGATTGAACCTGAAGCCACCTGTTTCCAAAGCCCACTGCGTCTTCTCTGCTGCTCACCTGTACCCTTTCTGGGCTGGGATTTCTTTAGAGGGGAATAAGGGGACAGAAAAGAAAGTTGGAGGAAGAATACTATAGGCCAGACAGGCCGCTTGCCTGGCATTGTCAGGCACATATAAAACGATCAAATCATGTGGCAGATGCTAGAAGGCAGGAATTCCCAGTGGGGTACCCACCCGTGCTCTGCTGGAACAATTCCAGTGGTGGGCAGCTCAGCCCCTTGAGTCAGGTTCCATGCCAGGTGTGAGGACTGTAGGACAGGGACTGTGTCTGATTCTTCAGATACCTGCAGCATTTCTAGTACATTACTTGTGTTTGCTTGATTTATCTGGGAGCACACTTTGTTCTAGAAAGCATGTTTATTACCCCTCAGACTGTGGTAACAACAGGTCCTTCCTGACCTTTCGCTGTCTTGGACTTGGCCTTGTTCTCTGGAGAAGATCAATGGTGATCTCCAGATGAAAAGTTAGGAGACGGAGGTTCTTGTGCTTGAGAAGATCAAACAACCATCACAAACCTCAGTTTCACTGTAAATGAGGTGATCACAGAAGGCCCACCTCTGAGGCCCCACAAAGCCAGCATGGACACAGGAGGGCCATCTCGAAGGTAGTCCTCCAGGATCTGCCCATGCCATGTTCCTGTCTAGCCCAGTTCTGGACTCACCACTTAAGGCACAATGTGATACCAGAGAAACAGTCTTACTCAGCTAAGTAGGGATCTGAGAATAATGTCAGCCAACACCAGCTGGGCCAAGATCTGTTTATGACATTCTTTTGCACTGCTGAGAATGTGTGGTCCCAGAGATCACTTCTAGGTGTGATAATTCTCAGACCTGAGCACATGGCTGCGCTCACAGCTAGGCTGTATCACAGCAAAAGGACACACAGCAAAATCACCAAACGGAAAAGGCCCAGGGAGAGGCTGAGGGGAGGCCAGGGGAGGCCAGGGGAGACCAGCTACGACCTTCTGCAAGGTCTCTCTCAGTGGAGTCTCATAGGACAGCCTTATTTCCCCCAGCAACACGTCGTGGCTACATGGGTGAAAATGTTTCTACTGTGAAAGATCATTAGAGTTTCAGCATCCTAGGTTTTTATTGGGGTCTGATCCTATAGGCACGAACACAAATTCTACACTTCCGGTGGGAAAGCAGGTGTTTTGCATAAGCTTTTTGTTTGCAAAAACAATTCAGCAAGCAAGCTGCTTGAACTGGGAATAGTGGGAGCTCTCCAAATCCAAGGGCCAAATCCAAATGCCAGCCAAGGGCCAAGTTCTCAGCCCTGCCATGTTAACCCTTTCCTGCCCAGAGGAAGTATTACACAGTGCTGGGTGGGGATGCTGGAGCCAGACTGCCCGGGTTTTCTAGATAGGTGTTTGAAGGTGTGCTATTTAGCCTTTCTGTGCCTCCATCTCAGTGGTTCTCAACCTTTCTAATGCCGTGACCCTGCAATACAGTTCCTCATGTTGTGGTGACCCCAAACCAAAAAATAATTTTGGTGGCTACTTCAAAACTGTAATTTTGCTACAGTTATGATTCAGAATGTAAATACTTGATATGCGTTATGTATTCTCATTGGTACAATCAAACATAATTTAAACATAGTGACTTATCACAAAACAATATTTAATTGTATGTTGAGAGAAATATTTATTACTAATTCCAATAAATAACATTTCACCATGGCATAGCATGGGCTTAAATATGTATTTTCCAATGGCTTTAGGTGACCCCTGTGTTTTGGTCGTTGGACCCCCGCCGGGGTCACAACCCATAGGTTGAGAACTGCTGCTCTATCTCTTTTCCTCTAAAATGAGGGTAGCACCAATATCTATTTTCTGAGCTGATGGGAGGATTATATAAGTCAGTCTATGCAGAGCACTAGAAATTCTGTTCAGCCTAGCTCTCCCCTTCCTAGGTGCGTTGTTGAAAGAATTAAAGACATCAGATTGCAGTGACATCCGCACACCATGCTGTGTGTCTAGCAGCATATTTCATAAGGGTTAAATCCTGGAAGTGGTCTGTATGTCCATTGGCAGACAAATGGATAAAGAAAATGAGGTAGTTATATACAAGGACATACTATTCTGCCATAAAGAAGGATAAATATGAATCACTTATAGGAAAATGATCACTCCTTGAGACCATAATTTTAAGTGAAATAAACCAGACATACAATCTCATGCATCACATGGTTTTTCTTATATCATCAAAAACCTAAAATATGAACAAAGAGTGAAATGAAAGATAGATAACAGGAAACAAGAGATAGGTCTTTTGCAAAAGGGAAGAGAACAGAAGATACAGGAGGGAAAAAGGAGATAAGAAGGGGGTGAAAAGATAATTATGACATGTTATATTCATGGGCCAGTGTCCCATGAGGAATGTGATCACTCTACACCACAAACATGTACTGATAGGGCTGGGGAGCTCGCTCAGCGGCTAGCTGGCAAGCAAGAACCCAGGCTCAATCCCCAGTACCACATGCCATGCTGGTCCCTGGACCCCAGATGCACCATGCTGGCCCTGAAGCTGAGCATGCGGCACGTGCCTGGAATTCCAGCACTGGAGAGGCTGAGACAGGAGGATCACTGTAAGACCAAGCTGTATAACAAGACCTATAGCAAATAAATAATTTTTATATAATAATTTTTAAATTCACTAGTAAAAAAAAAAAAAAAACAAACCCATAATTATTAGGTAGCACAGCCTAGTGGCTATTCTTCTTGTCCACGGTGGTGATGTTAAGGTGAAGTGCTGAAGACATTACCTTCTTGGCTGCATCCAGAAAAATTTAGCAAAAGAGCTGCACTCTTGTCAACTAGAAATACCCTGTCCACACTGTTTCCACTCTAGGCAAGGCAGAGACAAGGCTCTGACATACAAAGGGCATTTAGAATCTTTGGAGCGGGACTGGACTCAGGGTCTACTCAGCAATGAGAATTCACACCAATGGAGATTGGGTGGTTGATGAAGGGGTGCCTCAGACTCCAAAAGTCCCCAACAGTAGCAGTAAACATAAGCATCCTCTTCTAGCCTTTTCCTGTGAGTGGGAAGGACACCAATCCAGCTTGTAGTTCTGGTGCTACCTCCAGCCTACAGAATGATCACTTCCTGGGACAGGAAAGGACATTCCTCGCCCTTCAGCTCTGACACATTGCCCCAAGAAGGGAAAGAAGTTTCACCGCACAGTGGTTACTGCTGCCCCCTGCATCTTGGGCTAGACTTTTATAACTTGCCTGATTTTTAGGGAGATAAAACTTATTCCTAGGTTATGCAAAGTGTAAGTTACTAGTTACAAGTAAACATCAAGAATCAGAAAGCTGACTGGGGATATAGCTCAGCAGTCTAAGCACCTGCCTAGCAAGCACAAAGACCCAGGTTTGATTCTCAGTACTTCATGCTATTCCAACCCACAACTGAGCTGGCTACCAAAACTGGGTGTGGTGACACACACCTGTAATCCCAGCCCTGGGAGGATAAGACAGGACATCACTATGAGTGTGAGCTGCACAGAAAGACCCTGTGCCAAATAAATACATGACTTAAAAATAGGCAGAGGGCCAACCAAATAGCTCAGCAGATTAAAACACCTGCAAGCAGATGCAGGGGCCGGGGGTTTGATTCCCAGGCTTGCCATACTGACCCTGCACCTCCCATGCACTGAGACAGCAATTGAGACTGAGTGTGGTGGCTGCATTTGAGACTGATCTCAACTCTTGGGAGTCTGTAAACAGGTGGATCATTATGAATCCTATCTAGTAGTAAGACCCTGAACACCCTGCAGAACCTTCCCTAAAATACAAAAAATAAAAATAAAAATAAAAAAAAGAAAGAATCAGAAAGCCCAGGAATAAAAAATACAGCCATCTGGGCTCAGGCAAGCTACCGGCAGTGGTGGAGACTCATCTGATCATGCCCCGACTTTTGTGAAGATGGGTTCTCCAGAAAGCAGCTTCTCCTGGGTTTTATGTCCTGGGGTGGAGGAGAGCAGATGACATGCTGGGCTGAGGCATGGAGGGCCGTCCTGGCTTTGGGGGGATCCTTGGGAATAGAGCCTCCCCATCTTATACTGTTGCATCCCCTGCACATTCTCTGGCTATTCCTGTAAGCTGCAAGTGAGCAGGAGGGGAGAACTGGGCCAGTCCAAGGCCACCTGGAGAGCTGTCCTGCACGAGGGGCCTCTCTGGAGCTGAATCTGGGTTAACACACTGGCAAGTTCCAAGGTTGCTGTGTTGGAACCCAGGGCTCCTTTTAGACTGACACAACCAGACTGCTTCATTCCCGGTCTCCTTTCCCACAGGCTTGTCCTTTCTGCTCTTGTTCCTGTGCATATTATTGCCCATGGCATCTCTTTCTGGCGGGCCAGTGGCCTGGTGGTACAGTGGGTGGGAACGCTTGGGCGGCAATGCCTATGACTTTTCTGTAGACTGTTTTATCTCTACTGAGTGCCAGCATGTGAGTGGTACAGAGTGGCCACCCTCCAGGTGACGGTGCAAGGAGAGACACCAGGCAGGCTCCCTTGAGTGAGACTGTCTGTTGGAAGTGAAAATTCCACTCCAGCTAACCGCAGGGGAGGAACAGGACTGGCTCAAGTCTGAACTGAATTGTTCTGAGGCTGTGTCTCCAGGATCTGGCTTGCCCTTCCCCTCCCTTTCTCTGCGTTGACCCTGTTCACCTGCATCCTCTCTCCTCTCAGTGGCAAGATGGCAGCCAGCAGCTCTCAGCAATGCCAGCCCCAAAGCCATTCTTTTTCCTGACACAGAAAACTTAAGTCCTCAGATTAAGCCTCAGTGGGCCTATGCGGGCCTGGGCCCATTTCTACTCCAGCTAATTCGGTTCCTCCCTTATGGAGTTCATGAGCTTTGGGGAAAGCAGCTATGGGCAAATGCAGAGGGCTGCAGCAGAAGTGAAGGGCAGGATGGAGTCTCTGCTCCATCAAATCTGTGGGTCAGTGAGCTTCAGGAATGAAGAGAGAGGAATAAATTCCCCTGCCACACAATGGAACCATGCATACATGCATGCACTGAGGCGATGGAGCCTAAAGATCTGTGTCATGCAGGAGGTGACCTATGTGCTGTTGCTGTCACCATCACCTCCTATCCTTTGGGCACTCACTCTGCCCTTCCTTACATGCTGCCCCAACAATTTCTGTCTGTCAAGATCTTGCAGCAGTTTCCACGCCAGGGTCTGTGTGCCCCAGACACCTCAGCAGGATGGAACCCTGGGGCCCACAGCTCTGTTTCCTTGCTCATGTTTTCTAGGGTCACCTCCCAAATAAATATCCTGATCTGAGGGACTGCTTCTGGGGAACACCAGCTAAGCGTGCAAGATTTGGATGGGTAGAGGTGGCTGCAGGCAGAAAGGAGGAATCAACTCAGGAGTGGGGAGTTCTGTGAGGGACAGCATGGACATGGAATGCTGAGCTCAGAGCAGGGAAGAAACAGTGAAATCCTTCTGGCCCAAGCTGTGCTTTTCGAATCTTTTCTGATGGTGGCTCATGGAGAGATATAGACATGGTACATTTATACACACACACACACACACACACACACACAGAATTTTCATGAAATAACAGCCTTCTTGCGTACAATAATGCACTCTTCTATCTCAATAAAATTTCCACTCAAGACTTGCCGAGTTAATTTGATGTCTCACCATAAAGTTAGACCTGCAGTTTGAAAACCACTGAGCTAAGAGGAAAGGATGCAGGCATGAGAGTAATGGGAGATGGGGAAGTATGTTATGTTAGGCCAGATGATGCCAGGGGAGCTTGAATGTAGGCTGAAGTATTTGCACTTGCCTGATGCTACTGGGAACCATTGCAGGCTTGCTAGACTCCCAGCTCAGCTTCGGGAAGATGCTTATGTGCAGTGTGGGAGATGGACTGGAAGGAGCTGGGAGTCTGCCAAGAAGCCTGTGGCCACAGTCAGGCTGAGAAAGTTAGGGGCTCTGTGCTGGCAGTGGGGCAGAGGGCTGGAGGGGTGGTGCTTGACTAGCTGAGAGAAACCAAGAAGCCGTGGGAATCCAGGGTGGCTGTACAGGAGGAGGGCGAGGCCATAGCCTTCCTTGGTTCCTGATGAACTATTTATCAAGGCATGAAAGTTTCATTAATATTATTCCAACCTGAGAGTCTCAAAATGTCATAAAGGACTTGTTGAGTGGTCAAGTAGCTTGTACTTAATGAGTCCAGGAAGTTGCATGGTTCCCAGGACTACTGTAAGTGGGAAGGAGCTGTACCAGAGGGGTCTTGCTTCTTGATAGATTCATTCCTGTAATTCCTCCAGGGGCTCCTGGTCTCCCCTTGGGAGGCTATTGGGTGCCCCTAGCCTGTTGACCTACTTACTGTATGATTATCAGCCGGCCCATGGCTTCACATTCACTTACCTGGCCAGGGCCCTATTGCATGCTGGGGAACCTCTTTGGTTCCTCTCCTTAAGGAACTCACAGCCCTGCTAGGAGAGGAAGACACAGAATGACATAGAGACATATCAGAGGTCCCAACTAAATAAAAGCAGAATCTATTGTCTGCTCTATTAAAACATATGTAATCAATGAATTTTAGGGAGACAGTTAGAAGAAGGAAGGAGAAATAACTACCAGGAGGCGCAGCTTTATGTCAAGCACACATTGGTTGCTTTGTGTACATGAAATAATTTAAATCTTACAGTAACTAAATTGGTGCTTTCTGGGTCAGGGATATACCCTTGCCCATAGGAATGACCTTTGTGTGGGGAGCTGCTAGGGAGAGAGACTGGGCTTTAACATACATTCTTGAGTCCTGTCTTCAACCCACACTCTGTGTGTCTGCATATGGGTACAGGGGAGAAGAGGAAAGCCCGGGAGCCTGCATTTTAGTAAGACCTCCAACTAGTCTCACATGTGCTAAAGTTTGAGAATCAACAAAAAGATAGGTCTTGTTATTTCTGTGTTACAGATGAAGAAACAGAGGATCAAAAAGTTTTAGGAAATCAGTCAAGTCTGTTAATATCTTACTCTGCTTCCTGTGCACTAGAACCACTGTCTGCTAGTGGTTCCCTCCAACACCCTACCTGGTCACAGAGCCTCTGAGCCTTCACCATGGCTATGACTGATGGAGTGGGGACTCAGTTCAGTTCAACAAGCATTCTTGGAGCACCTATAGGTATATTGGAGCCAAAGGTAAATAGAGCCTCGTCCTTGCTCGTTGGAAGGAATTTTAGGATATCTAGTTGTTTTCCGGAAATTACTATCAGGGGTGTGTGTGTGTGTGTGTGTGTGTGTGTGTGTGTGTGTGTTTTCCAAGACTCAAAACTTTAAAACTTATAAAAGTAAGATTAACGTTTTTAAGGCTAAAGTTAGTGATATGTAGCCTAGAATCCTTTTAGAATACAAAGGAGGTGATCACCAGGGAGATGAGAAACAAGAGCTTCAGATCCAGCTCCAGCTGATGGAAACCTTCCTGTTCTGCCACCGCCACTAAGGTGGCTCTTTCTCTGGCCAGAAGAGAACTCTATGGTGGGAACTGGAGGAGTCACAGAGGACCTAGAAGCAAGATCATTTTTAAGAAATGCCAGGACCCTGGAAGCTAGGTGGGGATGTGTACACTTCAGGCCCAGTGAGTCTCTGGAAACCACCCTGGGTAGGGGAAGGGCACGCATGGGGCACTCTCTAAAGCAGAAGATGGGAAGCTAGGGTCTTTTAAATCATCCTTAGTGGCCTTTCCTTGAATGTTTTTCTCTGCATATACACATGGAAGTACAAATTAATGATGATAAGATATGAGGTGGAAACAAATGCCAGGCCAATTAAGTTGTGATTTTAGGTAAATCATGTGGCGGTAAGTATGCTTTTGTTCTGGTGGAGGAGGGGAACTGACACTGAAGCCCTAAAGTCCACTTGCAGGGTAATGTCAGTTTCTTGGTGGCACTGTCCGTCTGTGGGTGTGACTGTAATGGCCAACCAAAGCATGCAAGTGGTGACACATAGGCCAGTGAATATGGCTTGTCTCTGTCTTGATGCTGTGCTGTCTAGGAGCAAGGGACCATTCAGGTAGGGACACTGTTTTGAGATGTCACAGACATGGCGTTCACAGCAGTGTTTATCTGTGGGCCCAGTGGAGCGACCCACTTACCTCAGCTGCTCGTGAGCTGTCCTAACTCTGCTGGGAGGAGGAGGGCAAGGCCAGGACGCAGAGCTGGCATCTCTGCTGGTGGTGCTGAGCTAGGAATCTGAAGGAGACAATTTAGTGTGAATGGGATTAGCCCCAAGACCCTTCACCCATGTGTATCTTTGCTCCCAAAACTTTTTTTTTTGCCTTCTAAATTGCGTGTTTGCTTTCCAAAAAACAAAATGAAATATCCACTTGAATTCGTCTTTGCAACAAAATGACCCTTCTTCAAGGGCACAAGTTCATTTCTGGTAGGATCTGGGGGCTGAGCCCAAAATGATCTTGCCCTGAAATGGCCTGCAGGCTTCATTCTTCACAAAGTTTAGCGGGCCTCTGGGGGTCACTGAGAGGTGGGCAGCCCCAGAATCATCGCTTGGCCCACAGAGGTCATTTCTGATCAGTTCTTGACCTTTTATTTTTGCCAAGTACTTGGATGGAGACTCGAAATTAGTTTTCTTCCCCAGTGTATCTTTTCAGATGAACTTAAATTGCTAGCATTTCTGGCATAACCTAATATGTTGTCATGCCACCCACACGCTATTGATATGGGGAAAAGTGAGAGGCAGTGACTGCTTCCCAGGGGATCTGGGGGAGCCCTGCCTGGGAGCCATTGCAGGAGACGTTGATGAAGCAGAAACCTGGCTTTATCCCGACACCCAAAATCTGACTGGGGTCAGGGAGTGTGCCAAGGAGCCAAGGTGCCAAGGGCCAATGTGGCAAGGCTGGGGTCTGTGTGTTCATCAGGCACTATGGTTATTTTTTCATGCACATGGAAGTTTGTGACCATCATAATGCTCAGTTTCATGGGGAGAAGCAGCTAAGGAGAGTAAGGCTTTCCTTGGTCCAGGTGAGCTTTACTTACTCTTCTACTTGTGGCTCTTCCTCCTGCAGATAGGTCTGCACACGCCCCTCCCACTTTACACTGCCTTGTGGCATTCCTCCGCCAGGGTCTGCAGATTTCTGCATCCCTCTGAATGTTTTGTCCCTTTTCAGATTTGTTGCTTCTGACTTAAAACCCTAACCTACAAACACCTCCTCCTGGAATTCTGCCCTGATTTTACCTCTGGAGCCTGTCACACCTCTTGTCTCACTGTATTTTTCTCTTTAAGCCACAGGTTGATAGTTAATTGAGTCATGCTTGAGAGTTTCAGGTCACATTTTTGGCTCTCTAACTATTGTTCTGGGAATAGATTGATGGCAGTTACTTCCATTCTATCTTTATATATCCTGGGGCCCTTGCACTATCCCAAGTTCCCCATCATCCCCGACTCACCTCATAGCCAAACTTTAGAACCTGGAGGGTACTCTCCAGATATCTCAAATGAAGGAACCATTATTTCTGGACCTGGATCTGCTGTGTTTGCCCAGTCTCTGCGGTTGTCCCCAAATGCCCTATGGTTGCTAGAAACTCTGGGCGTGCCAGTTCTGTGAATCCCTGATGAAAATAGAGCAGTATGCTAATCATGGAAAGATTGTCTTTATAGAGTACAGCTGATAAGATGATTTGCATATTCTAGTTCATTGTTGTATTTCGTGTAAGTTACATTATCCTTAAAGGAACAGACCAATAGCCTGTGGGAAGATTGAGCGGAAGACAGGCTGTCAGAAGCAGGCCTGACCCCCCAAAACAAAGGCAAGCTGGAAGCTGAAACACAAGGAAGCAGATATTTTAAGTCAGGATGAGAAAGGCCTTGAACTGTGTGAGATGCCCATAAGAGAACCAGTTTCCCCCATAGTGGGGAGGCTCCCCATCCCTGGAGGTGTATAGGGATGAGGATCTTTCTTAGAAACATGATAGAGGATGGAGGTGTCGGTCTTATGCATTCCAGTTCCAGGAGCCAGTCCCACTTGGGCGGCTCTTTCTCGCTGCTAGCTCTAGGATATCTGTACTTTGCTTGAGCACAGATTAGTCTGTTGGTTTAGATTCCCATGGCTACCATAACAAATCAACACAGCTTGGTGGCCTAAAACAATGGGACTTTTTATTGTCTCACAGTTCTGGAAGCCAGAAGTTTGAAATTAAGGTGACAGCAGGATCACGCGCCTTCTGAAGACCAAGGAGGACCAGCTTCTGGTGGCTCCTGGTGTTCTTTGGCTTGTGGCTCCTTTGCTCCGATTCTTGCTTCAGTCTTTGCATGATATTCTGCCACAGCGTCTCTGTCCTACTCTCTTCTTATAAAGACACCAGACACTGAGTTTAGGGGCCACTCTAAAGGTCTTTAACTAATTACATCAGTAAAACCCTATTTTCAAGTAAGGCTACATTCTGAGGTTCCAAGTAGACATGAATCTTGGCAGACACTCTTCAACCCCTTCACACAGGCAGAAGAAGTTTTCCCATGGCAGTGGGCTTATATTTTGGTGCAATGCCCCAAGAAGTCTTGTACTCTTCTTGGCCCAGCCTCCCCATAATTATAGACTGAAGAAGTATGAGGAATGATGGGAGACCCAGTGAGGAGGTGGACCAATGCTCTTTGCCCTGACACACATGCCTGTGTCACCCGAGACCACCTGCACCCTGGGACATGCCCTTGGGATCTGCCTCAAGGGCCTACTGCCTTTCTCTGCTCTGGGCTACCCAGCCCCCCAGAAACACATCTGTGCCACCTCCCAGGAGCAGTGAGTATGACACAAAGGTGGGCTCATTGCTTGGAGGTCTGGGGTAACTTCGAAGGGCCCTTTGGCTTGAGGACTCCCCACCTACCTCACTGAACACCTTAAAACTGCATTTTAGTTTCTAATCTTCCAGCTGCCTCCTCACTTCTTGGCTGCCTCTGCTTGTGGACTGACCTGTACCTTCCCCACCCCCAGATCTCTGCCAGTTGTTGCTGCGGGTGTCTCCCCTGTGACACTGAATCCTTTCCTGGTATCTCCTCCCAAGGCAGCCAGACTAACCTAGGATAAATGTTCAGCTTCTCGTCTACCCAAGGATGATTCTGAGAAGCTCTTGAGATGGCTCCTCTGTGTCCACAACACCCCAGTACCCACTTGTCCTTCTCTTGCCATTCCCTTTTGCTATGTCCTAGAGTCACCTCTTGGTTCCCCAGAAAGCTCTATGTGTAGGGAAACCCAAATAAAACAGAAGCGATATTTTTAGAGAAACCTAAATGTCCTCATATGAGATGTTGTGGAGTCATGGAGATGTAACCCAGGACACAGCCTCATCTTCCAGATGGGACAGCATTGGCCCTGTGAAGACTCAGACACACCCTTGGTCATTTTTCTTTTGAGTGGGAGAGAGAAGGACAGGACGTGTATATTTTGATTTTTTTTTTTTTTTTTAATTTGGTAGCTTCTACATGGTCCTTCCTGTTTCTTGTGCCTTTCACCATGGGGCGCTTTGCCTCTAAGTACTGCCTTTCTGGGCCTGGCTCCATGACCCTCTGCTTCTACATCCCCTTCCAGTGTTGGGTCTGATCCCCCAGTGCTTTCTTTTCCTAGAGTAGGTTTGGATCCACTGCACCTGCTTCTGCTTTCACTTGAGTCCTTTCCCCTTTGCTCCAAATTGTACTTTTCTTGGCTCTGGCTCTGGCTGGATTAGAGCTCATTTTCCTGCTTCAAAGGACTTTAGGGTTTGGAGGATCTCTGTCTTCTAGTTGTATTGAGGGTGTACATTTTATTTGTGTGTGTGTGTGTGTGTGTGTGTGTGTGTGTGTGTGTGTATGTGTAGAAGATATTGGAAATCTGGGATATAAAGAACCAACATGACCTTCGCGTCCAGAGCCCCCTGACATGCTGCTATCCTTTTCCAGAGCATGTCACACGCCAGAATCTGGATCCCTGATAGTGACATTCTGAAGCCAGCTTGCCCTGGCTCGCAGAGCTGATGTTAAATCCTCAGGAGTTTTGCAGTCTGGCTGATTTCATGTTGGGAGCTTGAAATTGACAATGATGGGAGCATTCACACCGTGCCTGCTGGCAAACACTCCTAGTGGGCCCTTCCCCACCCCAGCTGCTCGTGAAGTGCTCCCAGGGACAGTGCAGGCTGCCTCCGTGTATGTTTTGGCATCAGCCCATACCTCCTAAGGCTCTCTGAGCTCGCTGCCTAACTTTCCCATCCAAGGTCCAGGGAATGTTGAGTGAATGAAGGACATAATACGCTCACTGCTGCATAATGCACTGTTCCAAGCTTAGTGACAAAAACAAGTAACCATTTTATTATGTTCAGAGATCTTGTGGGGGATGTCCAAAGGGATTACAAAACTAAGATGGCTATTTTCACTGTTCGAGAACTGGGTCCTCAGGAAGGGAGACACAATGGGCTGGGTTGACTCAAAGATGGACTAGAGGCTCTACCCGCAGATCCTGCTTGCTCCTTGGCTTCTCCCAGAATATATCAGAGGGTATCCAGGAGAGAATTCTGAGAGGGTATGGTCCAGCACAACCAGGTAGCAGGAGCATAGCCTTATGGAGGCTGCTCCAGGAGGCTGCAAAACACCACCCTGTGCTGCTTTCTGATCAGAGGAGTCATCACTTTGCTCAGATCTGGGCTGAAGAGATAGAGACCTAGTTCTCAAAAGGAAATGTATCTCAGAGTTTTGATGTTATATTTTTAAGCTACCATACTGTGTAAGCCCAAAAGCTAAATTTAATGAGCCCTTGCTGTGTGCCAGTACTTTATATATATTACCTCTACTTCTTTGCAAGTACCTTGAAGATTACTTCTATTCTGCATATAAAGAAACTGGGGCCCAGAGAGGTTATGGAGCTAGCCTGGAGTCACATGGCCATAATTCACTGGGACCTTCCATCAGAACTGACTTCACTTATTTGTAGAGGTGCTGTAACTTTTGCGAGGCTGAAAGAGGCAAGGATAATGAGGCCTAGCCTTGCCTCAGTGAATGCATAATAAACCCAGCCTGGCATACATTTACCCCTGGGGCACCCAGGAGTCCAGCCAGCTGAGGTTGGCGGTGGGCAGTCTCAGCACTGTTTCTAAGAGTCAGTCAAAGAAGTTTGTGCTGAAAGTGCTGAGTAATTGTTCTTGTCCAGGCTAATTCAGCTTCATAACCTCAAGTCTGAAGTCAGTAGTGTGGAGTACTTCAAATTAGCTGTAAAATTTCAATCCAATTGCTAAACTGCCTAAATTATCAAGTTTGCTCATTGCTAGTTGAATGCATGCATAATTAATTTTTTTCTAAAGTCTGGTCTAAAAGCTGCTGAAATCAGATCTTTTTCTTGAATTGGATTCAAATGTCATAGGAAGTCTTTGGTTTTATGATGTCATCCGAAGCAGGCTGCCAGTTTTTAAAAATCCTTACTTGAAAGTTATGTTTGGGAAGGAGATGAGTTAGAGGATTCAGTTATTTTAAACTTGAAATTATTGAGAGATGGACCTGGTCTCCATAAAAAGTGACAACTATGAATTAGCATTGGTCTGTTAATACGGTTATCAGGATGAATAGCTAGTGTTTAGGAATATAAGCTCTCTGAGGGCTGAGGTGTCTGTCTATTCCATGGTTTAACTGATCCCCAACATATTGAATAAGAATCTATGATCCTATAGTTAAGGCTCAGCAAGAGTTACTTGAAGAATGTGTCAACTCATGTGATCATGTCAGCCACGCCGTGAGACAGAAACTCTGTTCTCATCTATATGCGAGGAAAGTAAGGCTGAGGAGGGAGAGTTGTCTTTCCCAGGATTCCACAATTAGGAGACAGGGTGGTTAAGGCTGGCCTCCAGCTTCTGAGATGTTTTTGCTGTGAGCCTTCACTTAAGTGTGTGAACACACTAATGAGGTTCATGGGGGTATTTCTAAGTTGGGAGCCCACTGAAGTTGGGGATCTTGATCTGGGACATCAGAATAGATATTTTTATATTAACAGCACATGTTCTAAGATTTTTTTCCTTATTTTTGCCAAATGTGGTTTACTGACCACTGAAGAGTCATTTTGTTCAACTCTCCTCTAATTTTTAATTTTTTGTGGATTGAGATCTGAGACCCAGGAGGAAAAAAGATTTCCCAGGGGCTTGCAGTAAATTAATCATAGACGCAGGCTAGAATGCAGGGTCCTGCTTTCCACGTTGGCTCTTTCCCTTTATTATATGATCTTTGCTGCCTTGAAAATTTAATTCCCCAACTCTCAATAGTCTCTCAGTTTTCCAAAAAAAATAATAATTCTCCTTTTCTTCTGTTTTCTATTTTCTGTTTTGGCTGACTGTGTTTTGATCATTTCTCTGACTTTTTGCTGCTGAGTTGAAGAAATAAAACTCAAAAAGAAGTGAAAATTAAGTCTGTCCTGCCTTGATGGGTGTTCGGGCCTCTGCTCAAGGTCCTGCACCCCTGTGACGCTTGGGCCATTACAGTGGCCAGGTATCCCCCGCTAGGCTTGGGTCCTGCCCAGAGCATGGCTATGGAGGGCGGTGAGCACCACCACAGGGTGAGCGGACCTTCTCTAGCAGATGCATCTCTCTCGGAGCCATCTTGCCATCAGGTGGTGTCCATCTGGCAGATCCAAAAAACTAATACCCAGGAAGACTAGTGTGAGGGTCTTAAGCCAAAGTCCAGTTGAGGTCAGCCTTGGACTTACCCACCTTCTCTAGGTGCTTCTCCCCAGGGCTACAGCATGCCTGTTCTCTGGGGCATCTGGATGCTTTTAACTGCAATAGTAGAAATGCCACTCTGAATGGCACAGACTATAAGGAAACCCAGAGGATGCTGGGATTCCAGTCCACCAAGGCCTGTGAGATGACAGAACCAATCAGGCCATGAGTATGTGGATGATTTTAAAGCCCATAAAAATGTTCCAGTTTATTGTTCCATTATTTATTGGAATGTGTGGGTTAGAGAAAATGCTAGGGTTTTTTTTTTTTTTTTTTCTTTTTTTGCTTGGCTCAGCCCACCCTGAGGTTGGGGCTGGCACAGCATGTGGTGCCTGGAGTTGAATCATGGTCCCCTGTGCCTGCCTAAAATTGCCTAAGCAGGTGCTTTAGACTGCTGAGCTATCTCATCAGCCCAGGAAAAAATGTTTTTATGTGGAATATTAATATATTTATTTTTATACTGATTTAGGGGCAAAATGCATATCACACTATATATCTAAATATATAAAACATGTGACTTTTAAAACTTTTAATTTTTAAGAAATACGGCTTAGGGCAATATAGCTCAGTGGACTAAACACTTGCTTAGGTAAGCTTAGGGAGCAGGCACAGTGGCACACATCTGTAATTCCAGCACTAGGGAGGCAGAAATCAGCAGGATCACTATGAGTGCAAGCTGCTTAGTTAAAATCCTGCACACAAAAGGAAGGAAGGAAGGAAGGAAGGAAGGAAGGAGAGAAAGAGAAAAGAAAGAAAGAAAGAAAGAAAGAAAGAAAGAAAGAAAGAAAGAAAGAAAGAAAGAAAGGGGCTTATATATATATAAGCTTTTTTTTTTTTTTTTTTTTTTTTGAGACAGGGTCTCACTATGCAGTTCAGACTGGCCTTGCGCTCACTTTTGTAGCCCAGGCTGGTCTGGAACTCACACCGATCCTCCTGCCTCAGCCTATATATAAGCTTTAAAAAGGGGGATTAAACAAGATAGAAATAGCGGAGCACTGAAGTCATAACAGAGCCTCTTTAATAACTTCGGCCATCTTTTCTTCATAGTTCACTGGCCCCGAGCATGCACTTTCGGGGAACTGGGCGTTCTCTTGGGCTTGTTCCCCAGCCAGCCGCAATTTGGAGCAGAGGCCAAAATATGATTGGTTTGAACCAATGCATCTCTATTCTGTGGGCGGGGCTTCTATAAATTGGGAAACACAAGCATAAGAAAACAAAAGATGTCAATAGGAAGTAGGGAGATCTTTTTCAAATGCAAAAGGGAACAAGAGATGAGAGGAAAAGGGGATGAAAGAAAAGAATTGCAAGGACAAACGGAAATAGGAAGGAGACAAAGAGAACAAGGAGGGAGCAGTGGAAAGGGTAAGCGACAGGAAAAGATTTAAGAGTTGGGGCTGTGGAAATAGCTCAGTGGAATAAGCACTTGCCTGGCAAGTGCAAGGGCCTGAGTTCAATCCCTGGTCCCGCCCCCCCCCCAAAAAAAAGGACATGGACCAACCTCCCACTATTAATGTAATCAGTATACGTTCCAAGCATGTGCTAACAAAAATGTACAAGAAGGCCGGCCAGATAACTCAGCAGACTAAAGCGCCTGCAGATTCCATCCCTGGCATGCCGTGCCAGCCCTGCCTCCCAGGCAAGCTAAGACAGTGGCAGTTGAGACTGGGTGTGGTGGCACGTGCCTACAGTCCCACTGCTTGGGAGGCTGGAAACAGGATGATCACTAGGAGTGCGATCTATGTAGTGAGACCCTGCAGACCCCGTAGACTCTGTTCTAAATACATTTACAAAAAATAGGCAAGAAAAAACAGAGCTGACACACAAAATAAATGTGAGTGAGAGGAGAACGGCAGGGCAAGTAGGGGCATGGGTGAAGGAAAGCCTCTCCTTTCACATCTGGTCTCCATAGCCTCATCTTGAGGAAGAGAAAGTTGCTTGTGCTTTGAGGCGCTCCAAGCAGTGAACGTGCTTGCTTAGCCTAAATGATTTGAATCAATAGGGTTCAGAGAAGAGCCAGAAGCAATGCTCAGGCTACCATATACCTGATCTCTTCTGGTCTTCTCTGTAGAAATTATTATGCTTTATTAAAATAGGAGCACAAACCTGAATCATCTCTGTTTATGATAAATAAAGGGACACAAAATTTTGTAGCACTTTCAAAAACATATGACTGAGGCTGGAGAGATAGCTCAGTGGTCTAAGCACCTGCCTAGAAAGCTCAAGGACCCAGGTTCCATCCCCGGTGCCACATGCCATGCCCACCAGGCCACTGAAACCATATATGACGGCACAAACCTATAATCCCAGCATTCAGGGGGCTGAGACAGGAGGATCACTACAAGTCCAAGCTGTGTAGTGAGACCCTGCACCGAATAAATAAAAGATTAAAAAACAAACAAAACATATGGCTATAGGGGCTGGGGAGATAGCTCCATGGTACAAGTGCCTGCCTGGCAAGTGCAAGGTCATGAGTTCAAACCCCAGTCCTACCAAAAAAAAAAAAAAAAAAAAAAAAAAGACTATTAAGGACAAGTGGACTCCTTTACTCTTCAGCTTCTGTAGAGATGAATGTTGATGTTTGGCCCCTTGGTTTATAAGGACTTAATTTTCCTTACTCAGAGGGTTTACTGATCTGGAACCCTAAGGACTTATCCATTGGTTCTGACCTAAACTCTGTTTGGCAACTTTGATAGAGAGGGGACAACATTAGAAGTAAGAACAAAGTAGGGGTTACTATAAAGCTTTTGAGATGTGTGTGCATACATACAGATGTGCACACACACATGCATGTGTCCTTATCAACTGTGCACGAGGGATTGGGAGGGCTGCGGGCAAGAGAATGTGGCTGGAGGGCTCCACACTCTCTACGCACACCCCACCTTCGATCCTAGTGCAGGACACCCTGGAAAGTAGTGGGTGGAGTGGTTGGGGGGGGTCGGCTTGGGCAGTGTAGAAGGCAAGAGGCGAGTTGAGTCTTCAGGTGTGGCTTGCATCACAGACGGAGAGCAAGGTGGGATTGCTCTAAGGAAAAGTTAAAGGCCACAGTGGAGCCAAAAGGAAGCCTTTGGAAGAGCACTGCATGGACTTTGTGTAGAAAGGAGAATGAGAGAAACGTGCTGCCCCCTAACGTGGACAATTTCACAACAGGCTCAAGTGTTTTGCTGCCAAACGGTGCCCTAGAACTGGTCAAATCCCAGCAAGTGCCAAGGGAAGACTCTGACCTCAGGAAGTGAATGCAGCAGCTGTTTCTAGCCAATCAGCTGCTTAGATAATTAGCTGCCTTTCTTTAAAAGTTCCCTTCTGCCTTTATGTGTAGTATGTGCTTCGAAGACAGCTAGAACAGCAGCAGAAGCACCATAGTTCCAGGTAGAAGGCTTGGAGTGAGCTACAGCTTCTGGTGACTGCTTTGCAAGAAGTTCCCTAGACACCACCCTCCTCATCTATAACATAGGGCTAAAATTAAACCAGTTTATTGTTGGATCCACCTTAGATGCTTTTAAACCTATGTGGATTTTTATTGTTGTATCTTGTACTTTGCAACTTTTCGAAGAGCCTGTTCATATTGCTACTTGTAATGGAGCTTAAGGGAACGATTCAGTTTTCTAAAATTCTATGGTTGAGACACATCCTTTTTTGATTAAAAGCCATTTGGCTACAGTTGGAAACAGAAAGTCTTGAAACAGATTTTTTAAAAATTTTTTTTTAGCAGAATCTAGCTGCCAGTGTCCAACTTCAGGCTCAATTGAACACGTCAATTTAAAGCTTCAGGCTCTGCCCTGAATAGCTGTGTGACTCTGGGCAAGTTAGCTTCTCATCTGTGAAATCCATGTTTCTCTTGAGAGAATAAGGGGCTGGGCAGGACAGGCTCAAGGGTCTATTCTAGTTCATCGATTTGTGATTTTTGTAGATGAGTGAGCTTGGGTTGAGGGGAGAGGAAACCAAAGAAAATAAGCATAGCACCTTCCAGACTGTCATGCAGTGCATATGTTCCCCTCAGAACCCCAAATGGTGCCCATAATACTTGCTCACGTGGGTGCGTCCCAGTGACAAGTCCATCACTACCACAGGAAATGCCTTTCTCCATTTACCCATTCGTGCAGGTGGTCAGGTATTGCAGTGGTTGTCAGATGATTCCGGAATTAGCTAGAATAGACAGGAGGCCAGGGAATAGCTTGCCCCAACTCTCTCAGTCTCATTGACAACCCATAAAGCCTGGAAATACCGTAACAGTCTGTTTCTTGGGTACAGGGAGCTGTTCTCCTGGCCACGTCCTCTGAACCCCAAAGGCAGTCCTCCAGTGGGCCAGGTATCCTTCTGAGGATGGATGAGGATCAGAAGGGTAGCTCCCTACTTGGCCTCCAGTTTCACAGGACTTGAGGCTTCATGGGGACATGTAAAATTGGGGTCACCCCTTCAAATTGACCATCATTGGTTGAAGCTAACCAGCCCAGTATCAAATCCTGCATCCGTTTGGCTGAGCCATTTCATCCTGTCTAGCAAGCAAATTTCATAGACCATGACCAAAGCAAGTATCTGACAAAGATCCAAAGGCTTCTGAAGGAGGACACCACACCTA
Source organism: Myocastor coypus (assembly GCA_004027025.1). Classification (NCBI taxonomy): domain Eukaryota; kingdom Metazoa; phylum Chordata; class Mammalia; order Rodentia; family Myocastoridae; genus Myocastor; species Myocastor coypus. The sequence goes on along the minus strand of PVJA010001382.1, from coordinate 30,472 downwards.
GGTATTACAGTGGCCCATATTCTCACTTGCTCTCCAGGCAAGATGACGACAGTGGTGTCTTAGCATCTACTTCCCCCTAACTTTCCAGCTGGGTTGGCTCTCCAGAAGAGAAACTAGAATCCTCTTCAGTGTCCAGAGGAGATGTTCAAGGCAGAGTCTAAGGCGAAGGCCTGTTGATTAACTTAAATGAGTCTTTCCTCCACAGAAGAAGCCTTTAGACTGCTGCATAGCAGAACAGAGTATGTAGCTGTATCCAGGCAACAAGTAAATTGGACCACAGGCCATATGCCTGGCATTTTCACAGATAACAGATAAAATAGTAACACTTGTCTGGACCTGTTAGTGAGTCAAGCCTCTAAAATAAAGATACTGATCTCATTTAACTCAAGCCTGAAAGGTGCTTCATTCTCCCCGTTTGTGTGGATAGGGAAACTGAGGCACAGAGTTAAGTAACTTGCTCCAGATCACTGCTAAGGTTTAGATCTGCAAAGTTCCTCTAAGGTCCCATGTGTTTAGAAGGGACTTGGGTCAGGAGTGTTGTGCTCATCAGTGGATTCGTCTGTTGAGTTTAGCGGCCAAATGTGCTGTCAGGGCCTGGGGGGTCTGCATGCGGCTCACTCTGGCTCCTACCTTTGCTCTCTGCTTCCGGACCATAGGGTGAGCAGGTGCTTTTCTCTGTGCTCTATCGTCATGCCCCTTCTGCCTTGGAGGCAGCCAGCCATGGACTAAATCCTCTGACAACCGTGCACCAAAGTCAGCCTCTGCTCCTTTAGGTTTTGGGTATCAAGTATGGTGCGCAGTGACTGGGAAAGGGACTACTACAGCCGGAGCGCAGATGCAAGAGGAAGACTTGAGCCTGCACTCTGTGCCTCTATGCCTGTCACTTGGCGTTAACCTAGAAATCAAACCCATATCTGTTTCTTAGAGGTACAATTCACATATGTCGTCTTCCGATCACTTATTCAGAATGCCAGATACAAGCATGCAAAATTAGTTTTAAAAAAGGAAAAAAGTAATAAGAAATGAAAAAGAACAAGAAAAAAATTCAAGTATCAACTGCTGTCTTCTGTACACCAGCAGAAACCACCAGTACAATTATCCAAGCCACTCTGCATACATACATCAATATATTTCTTCCCCTGTCCCTCTCTCATTCTTTTGACATCCAAGATTTTCCTTCCCTTTGAACAGATTCTTTCCCTTTCACAGTATCCATTGTACCCTTCAGATTTTATTTACTCTTCCAGGTCCTTACACTAGCTGGACAAAACAATGTTTGCACATGCAGGTCTGATTTATTTCCCTTTCAACTATGGTCTCCAGCTGCATCCATTTACCTATAAAAGCCTTGAGTTTATCTTTATTATAGCTGAGTAATACTCTGTTGTGTAAAAATTTCATGTTTTTTTTTTTTTTTTTTTTTATCCATTCCTTAGTTGATGAGCATTTGGGCTGCTTCTAAGATTTAGCTATGACAAATTGTGCTGTTATAAACATGTGTGAGCATATATCACTGTGATATGAGGTTTTGGGTTCATTTGGAAAGATATCTAGCAGGGAACTAGCTGGTTTGAACGGGATCTCCAATCCTAGATTTTCGAGGAATCTCCACATTGATTTCCATAGTGGATGTATTAGCCTACACTCCCACCAACAGTGGAGAAAGGTTTCTTTTCTCCCACAGCCCCTCCAGCTATTGGTTGACTTCTTGATGATAATCATCTTTTCTGGGGTGACATGGAATCTCAATGCTGGTTTAATTTGCATCTCTTGAATCACCAATGGTGTTGAACATTTTTTCACATATTCACTTGTCATTTATATCTCTTCATTTGTGAAGGGCATATTCATCTCGGGTGCCCGTTTTTGGATTGAGTCTTGGTTTTGGGGGGCGTGATTTTGTTTAATTCTTTATATGTTCTAGATAAAAGTTCTTTGAGAGATAGTTAGTTCATGCATATATTTAAAGAATATAGTGTTTTGATCTATTCACAGAATTGTATAAGCCATAACCATAAGCTATTTAAGACATTCATTGCCCCATATGCAGAAGCAGTCACTCATCATTTGCCCTAATCATCCTGGTCCTGGCAACCAATAGCTTATGTCTGTCTCTTTAGAGCAGTGGTTCTCAACCTTTCTAATGTCGTGACCCCACAATAGAGTTCCTCATGTTGCGGTGACCCCAAACCAAAAAATAATTTTGGTGGCCACTTCAAAACTGTAGTTTTGCTACAGTTATGATTCAGAATGTAATAAATAACATTTTCCAATGGCTTTAGGTGACCCCCACCGGGGTCGCAACCCACAGGTTGAGAGCCGCTGCTTTAGAGCTACCTAACCTGTTTTCTGTCAGTGGGCTGACGTACTCTGTGGTGCTTTGTAAATGAATTCATTTTTACTTAGCACATGTTCAAGGCATATTTTCAGATCTTTGTTTAGGGCGGTCCTACTGCCTGCTCTGTCCCTTCTGGCTGGCAGAAACAGATCTCGACTGTTTTACCACAGCCTCTCCCAGCACATCCCTGGACCCTGGCTTCCCTGTGTAAGGTGCGTTTTCCACTCAGGGATCTGAGAACTTGGTGTGAATCTAGGTCATCACATACTGTATGGTCTGTAGCAAGCCCCTTGAGCTCTCTGAGCCTCCAGTCCCTCATCTGTGGAAGAGATGTTCATCAGCCCTTGCTTCTTGAGATTCCTCTGAGAACTAAGTGGGCGAGTTGAGTAAACATATTCCTTCCAGTGTTTGTGACTGGCCTGTGGACCAATAGGATGTTCACTGGATTCATCCAAGGTCTGTCTTCAAAATCCAGAGGAACCTCTGAGGCTGTCGGTGTAAGTCACAAACAAGGAATAATCGAACCACACAACCTCCGCAGAAAGATCTGCCTGGCTGTCTTGTTCTTATTTGGCTTGCTCAGCAATTTGGTGAGGGGGCGCCACCCTAAAGAACAGGCTCAAGGTCCTCCACGACCCCAAGAGGAAATGGCAGGGGTCTTTCCAAGTTCTTCTCTTTGTCTCACAGCCCAAGGCAGCTCTCAGGGCAGGGGCTGCCTCCTCCCCAGCTGCCTGGTCTGGGAACATGGAGCATTGTCAGGAAGAGCGGCGCCCTCAAGAGGGCATCACGGACATTGCAGGTCTGGAGCCCCTAGCTGGGTATTGGCCTTCTTTACCCTGAGTAGGGGAATGAAAGTAAATAGGGAGTAGGGAAGAGTTAAGGACCTGGAGGGTGTACCTATGTCCCTTTAAGTGGGTATGCAGTGTGGCAACAGGAGTTGCCCCCTCTAAAACGGAGGCCTGAGTGCAGTCAGTACTGTATGTATGTGCTGGTCCAGGAACTGGGTTCTCAGTGTTTTGGCTGCATGACTTCTGAGGTGAGGGCCTGCAGAGCCTCAAAAGGTAGGGAGGAGGTGTCACTGACAGCCATGTGGGGCCAGGTGATGCCAGAGGGCTTCAGCACTGCAGAGAGACAGGCTGACCCTTCCTCTCTGTCCTCTTACCAATACATACAGGGAGGCTGAAATCTAGAGACAGCCCTCACCCAAAGTCCCACTGAAAGTGCAACCCTCCATCCTGTCTCTGGGCTTGAGGCTTTTGCCTGGTGCAGGTGTGGGGCCCAGTCTTGGTACCTCATGGGCTTGTCTTCCTCCGCTGCCTGCTGCAGGGCTCCTGGCTGCCTTCTCTTCCTCTCTGCTCCCCACCGGCGTTCTCCCTACCCTGCCTCCCTCCAGCTCTCTATCTTTGTTACAACCACCCACCCACCTTTTGTTTAACATCACATTTCTTTTCTACTAGAAGACAGTATTTGAACAATTAGGATAATTGAAGTTTTTCTTCCCCATAATTCTGGCCAAAGTATATCAGCTCTTCCTGGAACTGGAATGGAATAGTGATGTCCCAGTAGAGACCAGCTTCCCAGGCCTGGGATGGGGAGGGTCAAGGTGCCTTTGCAAATCCTGTACTCCAGGGTGAGTCCATGTCGCCTGAGCTCTGCAGGCTTGAGCCTTCCCTGCTGGAGCTGCCTCGCACCCTCGCCTGGAGGCCAGACCTTCCCACTGTGCTTGGAGGACATCTGGCTCCTCCTGCCCTCAGCCCAGCTCTCTATCTTTGTTACAACCACCCGCCCACCTTTTGTTTAATGTCACATTTCTTTTATACTAGAAGACAGTATTTGAACAATTAGGATAATTGCTCATCCCCTCTTCTGCCTGGGTCCAGCTGTTTTCCCATCATCTTGGGCTTCAGAGAGCGCTGCTCCCACATCTCCGAACTTGCTGTGCACATTTGGCCTCTAGAATCCAGTGTGTCCTTGATGCTGAGCCCAGCCATTTCCCGGTGAGGCCTGGAGATGCATAGCACTGCTCTGGGCTTTAGGTTGCCCATCTGCAAAATGCACGAGAACTGTGGTGTGCGGAAAATGGCTCCAACATGCCCACGTGCTAACTGCAGGCCTGTGAATCTGTCCCCATGCCTGGGAGAAGGGACTGTGACTGAGTGAACTGGGAGGAGCCGTGGGCCTCCAATTGGGCTCCATGGACTGCAGGCTTCCGAGGAGCAGGAGAAGACAACCGCAGAAGGCTGGGCAGAGCCTGTGGAAGGACGCTTTCTGCCGGCTGTAAAGAGAGGGGCAAGGCACCATGAGCCAAGGACAGCTGCCTCCACAACTGGGAAAAGCAAGGGACCCCGGACCTCCAGAAGGGAGCAGCCCTGTACAAACCTTGGTTTTAGCCAACTGAGGCCCACACTGACTGCCCATCTTCAGAATTATAAGATGGTCATTTCTGTCTATTTATGAAGACTTTTTTTTTTACTTTTAAAAAAAATTTTCAGTACCAGGAATTGAACTCAGGACCTTGCCCCTTGCCAGGCAGGTGCTTATTCTACTGAGGTATCTCCTTGGCCCTCAAAAACACCCTTTCACCTTCATTCTTTTTTTTTTTTTTAAGACTTTTTAAGAGCAATTTTAGATTTGCAATGACAAACAGCACTGAGAGGATGGCTGGGAGGAAATACAACTCCTTATGTTAGAGGGGATTGTGAAGAACACTCAGAGCTAAGACAAGTGTTTAGCAGAGCGTACAGTGAGTATCTGGTGCTGCATTACCAACACCATCACCTCTCATTTTGAATACCTTCTCCTACCTGAAACACCAACTCTCTGCTGTCTGCCCACACCCAGGTCTGGCACTTTACTAGGCGCTGTTTACCCTCATGATATTTTACGGATGTCGCTTCCTCCAAGTAGGCACCCATGACTCCTCCTCCTTCCAGCCCTGGAGCCAAACTGCAGCCTTCCTCAGGTTCCCACAGCCCCTGTCGCTGGTTCATCTTCGCCACATCAGACTGTCTGCTCACTTGTTGAGTATTTCTTAACTGGTGAGAACATTCCAGGCACAGCTCTTAGGGTGGGAGTGAGGTTTGTAAAATGCATAAAAATCTCTGGACTCATGGAGCTTATTTCCTGTCCTAGTGTGAAGAGACAGGCAAGCAAATAGCTGATGGATTATACAGTCAACTAGAAGGCAACTAGCACAGAAAAAAGGAAGTGGACCATGTTCTGGGGCGAGGTACCCAGCAGGCTGACGAGTGAAAGAGGTGACATCAGAGGTACCTCAGCAGGACCAGTCATATGGAGCTGGGAGCTACTGCAAACCTTTTGGCTCTGAATCCATGGGCTGTGGGCTGTGAGAAGACTAGGGATTGTGTAGAACATCACTAAGAAGACCTCACTGAAGAGGTGATACAGGGCATTTGTGCAGACATGAAAGAGAGAAGAGAATGGGCCATATGGCTACCTGGAGGAGGGGCCTTACAGACAGACAAAACGGCAAATGCCAAGGCTCCGAGGTTTGACATTTGTTACAAGCTGAGTTGTATCTCCTAAAAACATATGGGAAATCCAAACTGCCACTATCTCTGACTGTGACCTTCTTTGCAAATGATCACCTGCAGATGTGATTGGTGGAGATGATGTCCAGTGTGACTGATGTCCTTATGACAAGGGGAAAGGAGATACAGAGGCAGAGAACCACAGGGCAGGGGGCCATGCAACAACAAAGGCTAAGGTTGAAGAGCTATCTCTCCAAGCCAAGGAGTGCCAAGGAAGGGGGCAGTCACCAGAAGCTACAAGAAGGGCCTGGGACACTCCTTCTCTAACACCTCCAGAGAGACCCTGACCCTTCCAACATCTTAATCTAGGCATTCCAGCCCTCAAAGCTGTGAGAGAAGAGATACCTGGTGTTTTAATCTCTTCATCATTGGTCAGGTGGCACAGCACCTGCAGGAACTAATATAGTCTGTATGAGGAAAAATTAAGAGGCCAGAGTGCGGAATATGAAAAGGAGCATCAGGGAGCACCTCCCTGGGGCGGGTCACATGAAGCTGGGGTCACAGCAAGATCTTTGGCTGTGATCCCATGGGAGATGGGGCCCTGGGCAGCTGTGAGCCTAGGCTGCTGTGTGACACTCAGTCCAAGGATAGGTGTTGGCCTTAATCATCTGGGCTCCACATGCCAGACCAGGCACATGGATGGTACTGCCACGTGAGGAGTACTCTTCTACCTTCCTCTCCTGCCATAGGCTCTGGCTTGGTGGTTATAAAATACATGAGTTGTAGAAGAGATGGTGTGAGACTACTCAGGTTCTTAGAACATGAAGGATGCTGGTAACTATTCTGATTATCACAATGTTGGGATTGTTAGATGAATACATTATTTAAAAAAGAATACATCATTTACTTGAGATATGTGTTTTCTTTGTGCGCAAGACACACTTTTTGTCTTAAAACCTTATAGACAGTTATTTTGTATTTTGATTTAAGAAATGGTTCATTTTCCATGTAGCTGCATAAGCATTGGTTTTCCCATTCTTCCTGTGGCTGATATATTGTATAGATAAGCTTCTGCTCCTCCTCTGCAGGCTTTTGGTGCCAGATAGCTGTAGGAACACCATTACGGGGAAGCATCGATTTTTGCTGAGCACAGTATACCTTCTCTTTGAGGAAATGAAAATCATGACAAATGAAAAGCCATTTTTTCAAAGCGACTTTGACTCCTGTAGTTTATGATATGAAGGTGGGGCCTTGGAGACAGAACCCTGGTTTTGTGTTGATGATTTTTCTCCGAGCTGCAGGAGTACTTCATTGGCCCTTGGAGCCTGAGGACAACAAAGGCCACTTCTGACTTCTGTCAGCACAGAGGGCTCCGCAGTGGTCAGCCTCTCTGTTTCGAATTTCACAAGCACTAGCAGCCCACAGGGGCAGAAGGCTCACTTTCCATCCTGGAAACAGCGTCTCTCCTGTGGTGGACGCAGGGTCCTCGCATATTAGGGCGGACACCCAGGGGACTGAAAGTGCCACGTGAGTCTCTTCAAGACAGAGGTGCTTGGAGCACCGCGTGATGCCATGTAACAGCACAGGAGCTGGGAAGCCCCGTAGCTCCTGGAGCTGCGGCCAACCAGGTCAGCCTCTTGAAACCTCTAGGTCGCCTATGTAAAGTGGACGTAATTGTTCCCATGCTGACCACCTCCCTAGACTGCTGTGCCTTCTGCAGGAGATAATGGGGAAGTTCTCCATAAACGGTGAAGAGCTCTTCATAAGCTGGGGATAATTGCTCGGCAGTATCGAGCTTTGATTGAGGAGTCTGTAATTTCTGCAACACTAATAACAATAGCAGCTCTTAAAAAAAAAAAAAAAAAAAAAAAGAACCACTCCCGCGTGCCACCCTGGTGGTACCCAGGACCTCGCCTGAGTTATTGTCACATTCACTTCTAGTTATGGCCCTAAAGGTGGTCAGCAGCACACCCATTTTAGAGATGGAGAAACTGAGGCTCAGAGATGTAAGGAGAATCACTGAGGGTTATGCATATAGCAAAGTGGAACTTGAACCAGGCCCCGTGTGACTTCAAACTTTGGCAAAGTCGTTAGCCCTTTCCATCAGATAAAGGATTTGGAGATGAGTTAGGGAAGACTGTCCACTCCAGGAGGGGGTTGATCCACAGGGGAGAGGCGTGAGGATTCCAGCTCAATTAGGAGGGCTCCTTCTTGCCCTTCTACTACCAAATTAGCACCTATTCTTTGGTCCTTGCTTGCCCTGGAAGTCTAGGTCTTTTTCCCAACACCATTTAAGCAGCAAAGGGTAGATTGGCAGAGTTGTGAACAACCAAAGGTCACAGTGAATTTTATTTTTTTTAATTTTTAAAAATTTATTTATATATTTATTTATTTAGTAGAGAGTCTCAGTACACAGCTTAGACTCATAGCGATCCTCTTGTCTCAGCCTCCTCAGTGCTGGGATTACAGGTGTGGGCCACCACAGTCAGTTTTGGTGGCCCGCACAGTGTGCCCAGGGCTCCAGGGATTGTACTCAGGTCCTTGCACTTGCCAGGCTGGTGCTTAGACTGCTGAGCTATCTCCCTAGCCCATGAATTTTATTTTTAATCAAAGATTTATACATTTATAATATTTGCTTGGACTAATAGGGGCATTTTAAATATGGACTTTGTGTTAAATAAGAATATTTTAACTATTACATTTTAAAGGTGTACAGTAAGCATGTCTATGGGAGAGTGTCCTTATTCTTAGGAGATGTACCCCCAAAATATTAGAAATGAAGAACTTTAGGTTTTCAAGGTACATTCAAGCAATTCAGGGAGAGGAGAAGTGAAAAAGAAAGAAGTTACTGTGAGAAAATGTTAATGATTGGCAAACAGGTAACAGGTATTGAGTTTTAATTATACTTTCAACTTTTCTGATGATTTAAAGAATTTAAAATCAAACAGTGGTGGAAGGGAGATAGTAAACAAAGGGGTGGGGAGACTGTCACCTGTTGAGTACTTTTGTGGGTCAGGTTCTGGGCCAGGTGCTCAGAGATGTTTTCATGCGTTTCTGTCTCTTTTGGTTCTCACAGCCTCTCTGTAAGATAGATACTGGTCTGACCCACCAAGCACAGAGAGGGCTTTGTGGGCTGCACAGGCCACAGGGCAGGCAAGTGGTGAGCTGAGTTTTCTGTGCAGGCCTCGGAGAAGCTCGTGACACTACCAGCTCAACCACATATAGGTCCTCCTCCCTAGCCCCATGGAAGTCCTTTCCGGCTTTCTCTTGGTGGGATTACATATGGAAATTACTGTTAGATATCCCATCAAAACAAAAAGATAAGAAAAAATCATGCTCTTAATCAGGACCTTCAATCAGAAGTAAGAAAAATTAAAAAAAAAAAAAAAAAAAAAAAAAACTCCAAGCATCAAGAGCTTCATTCAGGAACTGAAGACCCCACAGGAAGGAAAGCTCTGGAAAAGTAAGTGTTGGCATCTGACACCACAGAAGCACCAATTTAAAAAGGCACCTTATACCAAAATTGACTCCACAGAAAATCAATATCAAAATATCAGACTTGGATTCCAGTGGAATATCAGCCTCTGGATGTTTATTGACTTGGGTCAATGTTGGCATCTTACAGCCTGGAATTAAAAATGACAGAATTGTAGAGTTAGAATGGGCCTCAGAGATCATCCTGTTACCTGCTACTATGTCTTCCTGGGCTCTCCTTGGTGGGACATTATTGTTATCAGTTACGAATCGGTACCAAAAGAAATGACAAGAAGACCCGATGAAGGTAGCTCAGAGGACTCACTGGGATTTGTCCCTCAGTGAGCTAAGAACCCCTGAAGCAAATCAGCTTTGTTTCGGGTAGTGACTATGATCTCATGCATAATCATTTTAGTAAAGGAGGACCATGTGCTTAGTCATGAACGTAACCAGGATCTCTATTAACTTCCATCCTTTCCCTATCATGAGTTTCATACAGGGGTCAACCACTAGCATTCCAAGCAAGGGAGAAAGCTACAAACAGAGAGCCCACAGGTAAAGCTGCTATTTACCACCTGGAGTCCCAGCTTTCCGGGGACTCCGCCATCCCAGCTTTCCAGGATTTTCAGCAAAAGACCACAGCTGGGTCCCATTCATTACACTATTTTCTTGAAGTACTAGTTAGGCTACACATTGTCTTTAGTATTTTCAATTACCCTTTCTTAAACTGCATTTAGCTTTATAAATCTCCATCAAATCTCAGGTCCATGGGCACAAGGTCTAATTAATATTTTAGTTTTTATAAAATGGAACCAAGAGGCAGGCCAGATAGCTCCTCGGATGAAAGTGCCTGCTTAGGCAGAGCACAGCAGCCAGGGTTTGACCCCCGTGTGCCGTGCTGGCCCCACCTCTGGCCATGCTGAGATAGCGATTGGGACTGGGCATGGTGGCACGCTCCTGTAATCCCAGCATTTGGGAGGCTGAAAACAGGAGAATCACTATAAGTGGTCTACGTAGTGAGACCCTGTACACTGTATAGACTCTCTCCTAAATACTAAATAAGTAAATAAATAAATAAGCCAGGCTGGGCTGAAACCAAAGCTATCTTCTTATAGGGGAGAAATCTGTAAGAGAGAGGGGCTTTTCTGAGGTCACAGAGTTGGGGCCAAATGAAGTACCACCCCACCCCTTCCTCTTCTGATTCATCACGTTCAAAGGTACAGGACTGCAGGGAAGCAGGCAGGGCGGGCAGGCAGGGTGTGAGGAGGGTGGTGTGTACAGCAGATCTCACTTGGAGAGTGAGGCAAGAGACAGAGAGCAACTGAGAGTCGGAAATGGGCGAGACGGGTGCAGCAGGCAGTTTTCCTTTGGAGGAAGCATCTCAGCATGGTTTCAGGATGGGATGCAGAACACGCCATTAAATTAGATACTATTGTTTCGCCCCAACACACTTTCATCTGCCTAATTAAATACTGCACACAAACCCCAACCATTGTGCTCAGACAATCCGCACAAAGTCAAGACGACACAAAGGGAACAAGACTAGTAATTATGTCGAATGTGGCGCCCCTGCCCAGGGCCCCTGTGATTAAGCCATTTGAAGGGATCTTGTGGAATAAAAGGAGATGATTTTTGTGACCTTTGTGACTACAGACTGCAGTTATAGGACGAGTTAGTTCTGAGGTCTGACTGCCTTGCAGGGGCAGGCCTCTGCTATGATTTAAAGTTACATTTCTTACTGAAGGCAGAATAAGAATAAGTATAGGTGTATATGCCATAATCCCCACACTCTGAGAGGCTCACATTCTTCCTCTTCCTCTTCCTCCTCCTCCTTCTTTTCTCTCCTTCTCTCTTGACATACAGAGTCCACCAGAAAACGTCCACACACTTCAGGGAAAAAAACAGCATGTTCTTTTTTTTTTTTTCAGCACATATTGTCATCTGAGTATGGAGGACCCTAGAGAGTGTCATATATTGCAGAAAACCCATGACACTGCCAGCCCTTAGAGAAAAAAAAAAAATAGAGAATGCATGTGCACTATCTCAGTCAACAACGTTACCCGAGCACCAGCTCACTAGACTTATAACTGTCTGGAAGCTGACAGCCACCATCACCCTGAGCACTTCTTATAACTGTATAGGACAAAGGTAACTTGTATTAATCTCATGATATCTCAACAAATTTAGTATTAAAATATATATTGAAAGTTTACTTTTCTTGAAGTGTGCATATATTTTGGGCCCTATCTATCTATCTATCTATCTATCTATCTATCATCTCTCTATCTATATAAAGGTCATGAGTGTAATCCTCAGTATTGCAAAAACCAAACAATACAAAAAAAGGAAAACAGCAACTTCCTATACACTGGTATTGGCTATACTTTAATGTACTTTTGCCTTTGAGTTCTCAGGCTAACCTTATTGGATGGATGGCAGTCCATTATGTGAGTGAAGAAACTGAGGCTCATACCGGGAAGAGGACTTGCTCGGGGACTTGGGCTTGGCCCAGCACAGGTCCATCTGGCTGTTGCTGGCTCCAGCATGCCCCTGCCCACCGCTCCAGCAGCCCCTGGTCTCACACTTGCTAGCTTGCCACTTGTCACTAGGGCTTGGCCCTCAGAAAGGACATCTTCCTGTCTTAGTGAGGCTGCTTCTGCAGCCTGGAGCCTTGTCAGGTTGTCAGGTCCTAGCCTGCTCCTGCAGATGCCTGGATAGTGTGGGTTCCATGGTGAACCTATCCCTGCTAGTGGCAAAGCAATGGGTTCACGCAAACTTATTTCATGGCCACAAGTGGTCTGGTTCTCCCAAATTCAGTAGAAAAAAAAAAAAAAGCAAGGGTTTCAAGGATGTTGGCTGAGGTGATCTGATCTAAGAATGAAGGCCAAAGCAATGCACATAGGGATCTGTGGCATCCAACTACAGAAAGCATCGTCCTTCTTGTTGCCCATTGCTGAATCTTGGTGTTTTTGTGTGGGCCTCAGAGGTACACTGCCACTATGAGCCCACCAAGCACTGGCATGTAAGGGTGAAGGGTGAAGTAACAGTCAGAAATCGTAGAACTCCTTGGTCCCCTGTCCACCAGTGTCTCCAGCTCTCTCCAGCCACACTTGTCCTCCATTCCTCCTGATGTCCTCTATTCCCTCTTAGGGGAGGGGTTACTGGAAATCAAACGCAGGAGAGCTCTACTACTTGGCCTCATTCTCAGCCCTCTTTACTCTTTATTTTGAGATAGGGTCTTGTTATGCGGCTGGGCTTGAACTTGTGATTCTCCTTCCTCAGCCCGCCCAATAGTCAGTGCCCTTTGCCTCTTCTGCCTCCCTCCTCAGATGGCCCTTAGCTCCTTTGGGACCATTTCCCCCTCACTCTCTGGACTCTGTCTCTCCTCCTTTGCCAGCAACGAGATCCTACCTACCTTGGTACCCCTGAGGCCCAAAACAGAGCTGCTGCCGCTGGGTGTTTAATTTATCACGTCACTTAGTATTCAGACACACACTTCTGACAGAAACGTGTGAGCATCCATCATAAGGAGGAGTCACTCTGGTGAACGAGGAAGTTGTTTAAATGCAACACAACACTTTGTCAAGACTCCAGATCTCTTGGTGCCTTCTGCTGTGTGTGGAGGAGTGCAGCTCAGAGCTGACACAATGTGGTACCTGGAGAAGGGAGATGTGGTACCTGAGATGTGGATTCTGAGGTACATCTGACTCTATCCAAGAGATTGTGATGCATGGTGATGCATTTGGGAAGAAAGTCAATTTTTTAAGGCCTAAGCCAGTGTGTCTAGTAGTGGAACAGGGGAAATGTATTCATACATCAATGTCTTACTTCTCTGGAGAATGTGGGTCCAGCTACCTCAGCTGTCCAGAATCTGTCCATGAACCTGCTGGCATCTGCACAGCTGAGGGGGAGACTTCTGCAGATATACTCGGCTGTGCCCAAGCTCGGCTGGGTCCCACCCAGCACCCAGCTGCACTTGTCTAGTATGCTAGCCTCAGCAGCAATGCTATATTTGATTTCTACTCTATACCAACTGACCAATTAGGGACAGGGGCAGGTTGATGTCATAAAGTGAAGAGATATATTCCATAACAGCAGCAAGAAGTGATAGCTTATTAGCTAACCCTGAGGGAGAGAGGGGGAAAATACTGAAGGAAGACCTAGTAATACCCCATAGCCTGTACCTTGTGTTAGTCAGCTTTCTGCTGCTGTAATAAATACTCAAGATCATAAACCTAACATGAAAGGTTCATTTTGGGTATGGTTTCAGAGAGTTTTGCCTGAAACTGGTTGCTTGGCTCTGGTGCGTTGGGCCTGTGGTGTAATAGGACAGTATGACAGGTCATGTTAGCCTCGTCACCTCACAGTGGCTAAGAGACAAGGAGGGTGACAGGAGGGGTTGGGATGCCAGGCATTCCTCCAGTGGCACACCCTCAGTGATTTAGCTTCCTTCCAGGACACCTCCCCATAATACCACAGCCTGGTGACTAAATTTCTAACACCTGGGTCTTTGGGGTGAATCCTAGAGCCAAACTGTAACATCCCTTTGGGGAGCTCCTAGGTTCCCAGGGGACCTGTGGCTTCCTGTCACACACTGTGGGACTCGCAGATGATAAGTCATCCAGTATTGTGAGTTTTTTTGGTTTGTTTTTATCTGTAAAATCAAAATAGCAATGTATTCAGCTCAGTGTGTCATGCACTGGTCTTAGCCCTTCTTATGTGTGAATTTGCTTATTTTTTACAGTTGACTATGAAGGAAGCACTATGTATTAGTACTAAGAGGCGAAGGAGCAAGAGAGACGCAAGCTGGCCCGAGCTCTCCCAGCCACCCGGACAGAGTCAGATGCAGGGCCAGGCAGCCGGCGTCGTTCCTGCCCATGGCTCTTATCTAGGGCACTAGTCACTGGGCTCCCACACAGAGCTGTTCAGAGAGCTGAAATAAATACATGCAAAGGGGGCCAGCATGGTTCTGTGTGCACTGCATGATGTGAATGAAAAGATCGGAGCTGAGCAGACCTTTTGTTTAGAAAAACAATGAACCCACAGCAATTATTCCTGGGGGGACTTTGGTGAGGAGGCGGGAATGAGGAACCTTTGCCTTCCACTTTATACCTGACTGTACTGTTGAAATTTTCTACAGACCTGCTACCACAACAATTTAGAAAAAGTTCTTGAGGTAAAATGAATTGCGTATGATAAGTACATGTTTAAAACCTAAAGGTGTGCCTCCATGCAGATTGTATTTCTGAAATGAATTGATCAAACAGCACCTTCAACTTGCTGTGTCTAAAGCTTCATTCTTCAATTATCGAGACTTCACTTCCATGGAACCCCTGGTGCTAGGTCACAAGTCCCATTGTGGATGTGACCCACGCACTGTGCAGAGATGGGCTTGTGTCTGTCCTCATGCCCAGTGCCTCTTGCTGCAGGAGGGACCCTCCATGCTCCTGAGATCCAGGCTTTAGTGTGCAGCTCTCCTGCATGGACATTGTGCTGTACTCTGGGGATGATAGTGTTGTGCTCTTGGGTGTCCCATGCCATGTTGGGAGGTGACCAGAAGAGGTGGACAGCATCCCTGTCTCAGGGACTCTTCTGGGAAGGTGACCTGCCAGCTTGGGCTGACCTGAGGGACACACCTGTGGAACAGATCACTCTGCTGCAGGCTCAGGAAGGTGGCATCAAGTAAACCTAGAAGGAAGAGAAGGGTTTTCATAGCCAAGGCTGCTGGATGAGCATCCAAGCCAGGCTGCGAGGATGACTGACTCTGAGAGAAAACGTTTACCGACCCTGAGAGTCTATGTCTGTGGGCAACAAAACCACCCACACCTAGATTTAAAATGGCAAGGCCCCAGATGGAGGGAGATTTCTGTCTCAATTCCTGGTCAAATTCTATAAGACTGCTTCACACAGGTGCCTGCCTGCCTGGTTTCTTTCTTCCCCTCCCTTTTTCTGCCCTTCCCCTCCCTCCCTTCTTTTTTGCTTCCCTTTTTTTATGGCACCTGGGATTTGGCTAATGAGTATAATAAGACGTGCAGAGGCAGAAATGGCTGTCATGAAGCAAAGCATTTCTGTACACAGTCCCCTAAAAGCAAGAGGGCCATCCTGTACAGGGTCACGCCAGAAGCAGCAGGGCCAGCCAGGGGGCAGAGAAGTCACAGAACGTCAGCCAAGGGTTTTCTTGTAGTTTCCTCAAGAAGGGATGGAAGAGGCAGGGCCAAAAGACTTAGAGTTAACATCACTTGAGTAACATTAGTGGGTTCTGAGGCACATGGGGAACCCTGGAACTATCTGGCAAGGGGTGGTTAGGGCAGGTGGACAAGGTCAGATAAAATAAGAATTTGTCAGTTTGCATGTGAAAGACTTGTGGACATCTCTAGGGGCCCCTGAGGGACTAGCAAGTTCCTGGGATATTAGAGCCTCAGAACACAAAACCAGAAGGCACAGCAATCCCCTTTCCTGCCCTTCCTGCCTACCTACCTTTCTTATTTATTTATTTATTTGTTTGTTTTTAAATGCATTTTGTACAGGGTGTCACTATGCAGCTCAGACTCTATTGATCCTCCTGTTTTCAGCTTCCCCAGCACTGGGATTACAGGCATGTGCCACCACACCCAGACTTGGTCACTGGCTCAGGGCCAGTGTGGCCCATGTTGTAGGAGATGGAACCCAGGTCATTGTGCCTCCCTAACTAGGCACTTAGTTCATGGAGCTATCTCACCGGCCCTCCTTACGTCTTAAAATCTCTACTACCCACTTAACATATATCAAAATATCTTTAAATATTCCCGCTAAAAATGATAGAGATGTAATACAGCTTATCCCTACAACTAGGCTTGGGAAATAAACGTATTTCACATCCAAATCTCATCATCTCTAAGAGCTACTGCTTTGCAGACACTGCCGCCTTCTTCCCCTTTCCCATTCCCATTTCCTCCTTCCCACCACAGAAGCAGCAACTATCTGAAAGTTGCTTGTATTTTCTCCTATTTCTATTTTTATTTTTACTCCAGGTGTATAAGTCCATAAACAATTTTAAAGCTTTACGCAAACATGACTCGAGTTTATATTATTTTGCAGCCTATTTTGTTTTACTCACTGCAGTTTATCTTTTCATAGCTGGCTGCAATTGGTTTATGTTACTGTGATCACTGACATATTTCTACCATCTTACTTTGGGTGTTCCTTCTTCCACTACCCCTTCTGTTCCTCTGCTGATGTGGCTGTTCCTGTAACATTTTACCAAGCATTCTAAATTACCTTTCTATTTCCTACTGAAGTCTAAAACTATTAGGTATCTTTCTCCTCTACTGAATCTGCTGGCATGAGTCACAATGTCCAATAACCCAAAAATTTTGGTCATTTTCTTTATTTTCCTGTTCCTAATTAAATTCTCCAACAGCTGGGCGTAGTGGCACACACCTGTAATTCCAGCACTTGGGAGGCTGAGGCAGGAGGATCAGTGTGAGTTCAAGACCAGCCTGGGCTACAAAAGTGAGCTCAAGGCCAGCCTGAACTGCATAGCAAGACCCTGTCTCAAAAAGAAAAAAATACAAATAATAAATAAATAAATAAATTCTCCAACAATTTTTGCCAACTTTTTCTCACTATTGCTTCTTCCATTCTATTCCTGTTTTAGGATTCCCCTTTCTTCCTGCTGCGTTCATCCCTTGGTTGTACTCAGGGTGTATGCTGAGGCTCAAGTGTAGTCAATGCTGAATATTTGGAGGTTGTAAATTGCCTCTTTCTTGCCACTTATGGTAATAGTGTAGCAGGGTATAAAATCCTATGCAAACAGTAATTCACCTTTAGAGCTTTGTCATTTGAAAGTGTTGTTGCTGGTAAGAAATCTGCTGTCCACATAGTGATCCATTCATTATAAATTCGTTAACAGGGCTGGCCAAGTAGCTCAGCAGATTAAAGCACCTGCAAGTAGGCACAGGGGCCAGAATTCAATCCCTGGGCCTGCCATGCCTGCGCTGCCCCCAGGGCACGCTAAGAGGGCAATTGAGACTGGGTGTGGTGGAGCATGCCTGTAATCCCAGCTCTTGGGAGGAGGCTGTAAACAGGCAGATCTCTACAAATCTCATCTGGTAGTGACACCCTGAATACCCTGTAGACCCTTCCCTAAAAATAAATAAACAAACAAATAAATAAATGATCTTTCCCTGGTAACCTCCAAAATCCAGCCCTACAATGAGTTTCCCCTTACTTTCATCATGCACTTTTATCCTAATCAATTCGTAAGTGCAGGCCAGGTTCAAGAGATGAGGAAGTAGCCACTGCCTTTTGATGGGAAGAGCCACGCAGTGCTATTTCAAAATCATTGCTATGGAAAAAAGGAACAATTAGGACAACTTTTGCACTTAGCCTGCCACTCTATTTTGCCCTGTTGTCTTTTCATCCTGAGATGCAGCTCAGTGTGGGCTGCAGTGCCAGGCAGCAGCTGATAAAGCTTCGTTCCAGCCTTCCTCTGTGCAGAGGGGTCTCTTCTCTACCCGCCCTGTTCCATTGCCACCTTCAAGTAGTGCCCCAGTGTGGTTCCCCCTCTACAATGATATGGCTGAGGTCTCTGTCTTTCCTGGGCGTGCTATGAGTCCTTCTTATCCCTGAGAATTCCTACCACCAGATACTTCAACGTGCTTTGCATCCAGCCCCATCCAGCTCACAGATTTATCTTCCATTACTACATTTTGGGGTGCTTTTTTTCCTTGCAAATTTTATCTTATTTTGAGTAATGTTATGTCTTAAAATTTTCTATTTTTGTGCCTTAGCTATCACTGCAGTGTGTTTGGTATGACAGGAAGGAGGAGACCTCAAAATGTGAATTTAATTTGCGATACCACTTTGGCTGGGATTCTTCTGTTTACTTTCTTCATGAAACAGAGCTTGTCACATTCTTCAGGAAGCAGATGAGGTTGTGACAGCACACTGGAATGTATGTGATTGTGATAGTGAGAGCAAAAGCTCAGGCTCTAGGGGAGAGGGGAATTCCCAGGATTCAAATCCATCCTAGTGCTATCCCCTAGATGGACATCCCGTACCTGGACAACTCCACTGACCACTGGCCTGACACCCTTCCCCCCTATCTCAGCATATTTCTGGTGCCTCTTTAGCTAGTATCTGTCTCCCTAGCACTTAGCACTTCTCTCTCCCTCTCTCTCTCTCTCTCTCTCTCTCTCTCTCTCTCACACACACACACACACACACACACAGATACACACCAAGGGCTGTGGCTTGAACCTGTTGAACCTGGGGGACCAGCACAAGCATGGGGCAGAGTAGGCAGAGGAGGTGGCAGCACCAGGCAAGGCAGGACTACAAGCCACAGAAGGACTTGGACCCCGTTGACTACATCCAGGGCTCGGGCCTGGGGCCTGGGAAGATCAGGTGGCAGCTGAGATGGGGCAGAGGGGGATGGGAATAGCTTGGCAGGAGCGGGCAGCAGGTGGATGTTGGAGGAGGTGGAGAAGAATGGTGAGATTTAGAGGGATCTGAGAAAAGAGCAGAGGCTGGAGACAGGGCGAGGCCAAGGAGGTGCCCTGTGTTTTCTTTGTGCTATGCAACCATAGCCACAAACCAGATGGCTGAAAAGAACACACACCTTTTCTCCTACATTAAAGGCCAGAAGTCCACAGTCGAGGTGCTGGTAGGGTTGGAGCCCTTTTGGATGCTCTGGGAGAATCGGTCTTCACCTCTTTCAGCCTCTGGAGAAAGAGGTTTATGAACCTTTCTTGAGCTTTGTCCCCTTGACACCAGTGTCTGCCCATGGTCACACTGTATCAGATGCCCCCTCCCCCAGTCTGTCTGACCTCTCTCCCTCACTTCTGAGAATCTAGGGTAAATACTTTCTCCAAGAATCCTTAGCTGAATTTCATTTTGGCCATATAAGGCCATGTTTACTCTTACCAATAAGATAACAGTTGCAGATCTAGGAAGGGGAACAAAGAGATCTCTTTTTGCAGGCTGTTGTTCAGGTCCTGCAGTGCTGAAGGATGATGACTACGTAGCCAGCACTTACATAGTGGGACAGTGGGACAGGCTCTGTGTCCTCCCATCCTCCAGTGTAGGGAGTGTTAGGGGCACCTTAGTTAGATGCTGTTGTTATGATGTCCTCTTTGTAGATGAGGAAACTGAGGCTCTGAGGAGTAACATGTGCTGTGTGACCAGGAAGCCACAGACCGGGGGTACGAACCCAGGTGTTCTGGCTCCTAACCAATAGGCAGCCCTGCCTCTGTACACTGGATAGATGAAGGGGTGCAGGTCCCAGCATGAATGAGATGCCTGAAAGAAGGCTCAGTAAGAGCAGTGAGGGTGGAACTTTGGCTTTGGAGATGCCACGCCCTTCTCTTGCCCCTTCACTGCCAAGAGCAGCCTCCGTGCCTGGGCTTCTGTTCCTTCCCACAGCCTCCCTGCCTTTTGGAAAAGAAGGAAACATGTCGCAGCTTGGCAACAGCCAGAACCACTGACCTGCTGTCCAGCTGCATGGCCCCAAGGACCAGCTGTGGTTTGTGAAGACTTGGCAGGCAGCTGAGGGGCTGCACAGTGCCTTTGGGCACCTAAATGCCTGGCTGTGGAGACCTGAGTAGCCTGGAGCCTAGCACTGCCCTGGGCCACTCTCCCTTCTGAGGGGCAGAAGCCCTGTGCTGCTGCTGCAGCCTGCCCTTGGTCCCCTCTGCCCTGGGTCACTGCTCACTGCCACACATCTTGGACACCTGCCTGCTTTGTGGTCCTGCCCCGGCCTGCCTAGCGCTTAGGACAGCTCACCCCCATGGATCATGTTTGGGAGCAGGTAGGTGCTTCATTATTTGGAAACATTGCCCAAATAAATGTGTGGAAGCTTGTTCCTGCTTCTCCATTCATGCTCAGCTGACACTTTGTACTATGCGGGCTGAAGAGAAAGAGCACTGGGAGTGCAAGGTCCTGGGAAGAGGCGAGGAGCAGAGGCACAGGGACAGAGAGGGTGGCTTACAGCTGGGGATCCCGGGGCTGTAGGATGACTGGGAGGCTGCGTGCTGGAGACAGGTGGCTGAGGGGCTTCTGGACAGGCCTTAGGGCATCTGGGAGGTGAGGTGGACAGGGTGGGAGGATGATCTCATGGCAAGCGCTTCTGCAGCAGATGCAGACATTCTCTGCTAATGCAGTTGTTTACATATTTTTAAAGGAATGTTGTCATTAAAAAAAATAATAGTAGTTGGCACCACAGTACTTAAGATGTGCCAGGCACTGTCCCAGGCAATTTATGTGCAGTTGCTCAGATCAGTGGATCCTCACATCCAGTCTGGAAGGGTAGGGCCCGCCGTTACCTCTCACAGGGGTTCAGTGACGAGTCCAAGTCTCTTGGCTAGCCTACTGGTGTCATATATTTTGAAGGATGATTTGAAAAAAGCAGGGCATCTGAGAAGCACTCCATGGCATAGCCCAAATAGCGGCAGCCTTCTCAGACCCTTAAAAGATCAGCTATGAGAAAGAGAAGATATTCCACACCCTCAGGCATCTCGCTGTCTGCTCTCACTCCCTGCCCATCTCAGCAGCGCCACAGGTGGGGGTGGGGGTGGGGGTAGGGGTGGGGGTGGGGTGGGAGAGGTGGTTGCTAACCCAAGGTGTAGGTTGGGGCAGAGGCTCAGGATGATACTTCACCCACGACAACTGCTTGCCACCCCCTCTTCCCCTGGCCTATGGGGCTAAAAGGACAGAAAGGCAGGGACCATGCCCGCTTCATCTCTGGCTCCAGTGTGAGACCTCTTGGCGATGGTATTTCTTGGATCATGGAAAGGACAGAGTCAGGAGGTCTGAATGGAAGCACTAGCCCTGCAACCAACTAGCTTTCAGCCCCAGTTTTGGATTTGTCACGTGGGCACGATAATGTTTGCATTAAGTGCTGCAGATAGATGGCAGTGAGATTCAAAAGGAAAATATGGCATGTCTTTGGAAACCGGAAGGGGCTTTATATGAAGAATCTCTAGCATTCTGTTGTTAGTACTAACATCTAGATAGCAAGTGATAAATGAATATTTAAGGAAAAGGTGTTCCAGCAGGGGTTCTAATCCATGCTCCATACCTTTCTTGTGTACACTGTGACTGGAGGGGCAAAGCAGGAGAACCTGATTTCTTGGAAAACAGACCAGCGTAGACCAGGACCATGAGAACTCTGGAGTGAGGGCTGTGATTCCAGGGAGCTCTGGGCGAGGGCTGTGAGAGGTGGGGCGACAGGGACTGAGCAGAGCCTTGGCTGGGGAATGATCTGGTGCAAGAACTCCGGTGCACACCAGGTCATCAGGAAGGATTCTTAAAAATGGAGTTGCCCTAAAGAGGCTCCTTTCACAGGCCTGGAGTAGACCTCAGAAGTGGTATTTTAACAAGCCCCAGCATGGTTCTGGTGAGGTAGTCCACACCTTTGCACAGGACCAGCCCCAATTTCCAGTTGTCAAAACCTAGCCAAACAGAAGAGCACCTTTGTAATGCACTGAACACAGTAGTAGCCTCTGTATATTTGTCTATTCTGGACACATTTCTTTTCCAGGATTGTGTGCTCCGTGAGTTATATTTCAATATAGCGGTTTTTGAAAAATTCACAGAGCACCAATAGGAGCGGACCAATCCGAATTCTCAGTGATGTTTTCAAATGGAATGGGACATTATTCTTGTGCATGTTGCCAGGAAGGTTCTCGGAGTTTAGTGAGTCGGAGCTGAGTCTGTTGCTGCACATCGCTCTAATTATGGTTCCTGAAGCTCTCAGTGGGAAGTAAAAACCAGAATATTCTTTCAGAAGATCTTATGCGCTACCCTGGAAGGTCTGCTTTGCAAAATTAATCAGCTTTGGGCCAGGTTCTTATCCTGAACCAACTGGGATTTCTGAGCTGCGTTAGAGACAGCATGCTCAGGGAAAATAATTTCTTCAGCTTGTGTTTGTTTCCACTGCGTTAGCTTCAGCTAACTGATGGTGCCGGGCCCAGGGGGGTGATGCAGAGCTCAAAGACGCGATCCTTGCCTTCAGGGAGGATTTTAAAAAAAAACATAGAGTTGGGATATGAAGGAGAGGGGAAGTATTGTGGGAAGGCTCAGCAGAGGTCCTGAGGGGATCCTACTGGCCAAGGGGAAACTGGGTGAAAAATTAATTACAAAATTTCTAGAAGAAAATGATTCCCTAAAAAGTAATTATAAATATTAAATTCTACCTCTCCGTAGCATGAATGAACATTGGCCATTGAAGAAATACAGTGGAAAAATTCCAGGCTGAATCTTTGCCTCAGAATGTTCACCCTGATGCGGCCTGCATCAGGCCGAGGGGGAGTGCTGGAAGAATTTCTCACAGCCTTCAGTGAGCTTGTTTATCTCTCTGAGGCAGAGAAGGCCTTGGCAAAAGTAATGGGGTGCACTGTAGGAGGCAGGATGCTGAGCAGGGGTGCTTACTGACAGGCATTTCTCTGGGAGTCTGAATTTGCTGAGAATCCAGGCTGTGGAGCAACAGCAACAGTGGGACTGGCAGCAGGCCCTGGAGATGGCTCAGTCCTGGGGATCGTGGAGCCTGTGCTGTTCAGTCGCAGCTCTCCCTCATGTGACAGCTCTATGGGGCAGGTAGAAAGGAACCACTGCTCTTGACTGGAGAAGACCATGAGACCCAGACAGGCAGAGCCACTTATCCAGGGCCTTGCAGCTGTGCCCTGACTGCAGGGACTAGATTTGAAAGCCCCCTACACACACACACACACACACACACACACACACACACACACACACACAGGGTGGAGGGTAAGGGGCAAGGTAATTTGTTAAAAATAAGATCCAAGCATCTCTGTGACAGCCTCAGTTCCCTTTCCTCTGGCTTTTTCCTCTCCCAGTGAACTAATTAACAATTGTAAGTAGCTCCCTCGTGCTCAGGCAGGTTGGTTTTATTATTATTACTATTATTATTCTTGGAGATATGTTTCCCGAGTGATAGCAGAAGGAGCAGCTGCTGAGTGAAATCATTCTAGAACTGGCAGCTCAGCCAAGGGCTCTCCTGGTGGCTGAATGGTTCCGGCTGCACCTGACCTCGCCTCCCCAAGCAGCCAGGGCTCTGGGCTTGCCCAGCACTGCGGCCCTCTCAGTGGGCAGTGTTTACGTGCTGTGCACTCCCAGCTTCTGAAGGGATGTGGAGCAGCCCTGGGGCCAATCACAATGGCTAGCCTTCGGCCCACACTGGCTTTGACCACCGCAGCAAGATGAGTGAAACAAAGACAAACCCTTCCTAGAGCTAGGATTGTGCAGAGCACCCTGGGCCCTGAGACGTGCCCTTTCTTTTGCCTCCTTTCTCTCCTTCTCCCTTTTAAACATTAAATCACAGTGATAGAGTATTTTAGGATGGGGGGGTCATTCTATTATTTTAAAATATTGATACTGACCTTTATTAAACTTCTGAATTTTGTTCCTTAAAAAAACACTTTTTAAAAAATGAATAAGCAAACCACAGAAGACAAGAATATTAGCACTCACATATGCATGTATCTGGCAGAGGACCCATATTGAAATGATTTCAGAATGATACCAATGGAATAACTTCAGACCAATTAGAAAAAGGTAGACAATTCAATTGAAGTGCAGACTTCGGCAGGTATAGTTACTTCCCCCAAAGGGAAGGATGCCCAAGTGGCCATGCACAAAGGATGGTGTCTAAATGAATATATATAGCAGGAAAGCGCATAGTGAATTTTAATGAGATACCACTAGACAGACACCTGAATGTCTAAAATAAAAAAGACTAAGAACAGCAAGTGTTGGTGAGGATTTGGTTCAGGCAGAATTCTACTTTGTTTTGTTTTCTGATGGTCTTCCTTAAGATAATAAAACTTGACAACTGCACAGATATCCTGTTTTTTTTTTGTTGTTGTTGTTGTTTTTGTTGAAATTGTATGTTTTATGGCACCCTGGAGTCTGAGTATCACTGTTATCGGTAACATCAAAGAAGCGTCTATGAGGTCAGCAGAGCAAAAATGGCAAACCGTATTCTCTTAGGTCAAAGAGGATATTGAGCAAAAGGTGGCCCCTGAGCTGAGCTTTGGAAGGTGATTAAGAGGTGCTCACCAAGGGACAGGAGGGCCATGGTCAACTTTTCTTGCTAGGAGATCATTGTTGGGAGAGAGGCAAGATGAGGGGGGATGGGGCACGTTGGAAACAGAGACACCTGCCTGTAGCTGCTGGGAGAGTCCCGTAGGCAGATAAGCAAGAGGCAATGATTCAAGAGGAGAAGGTAGTTCCGCAGATACCTGGAACCTACAGAACTCGGGACCAGTGTGAGGTGGGCCGTGATGAAAGCTGGAGCATTGCGGCTCCCATCTCTGGCTTCACAGCGCCTGATTTTCTTGCACAGGGCCCACTGCTAGAGCCTATCTCTGTCCATTTCTCTGCCCAGCACACTACATGGGGGCTTCCTCAGTCTGCCTCTTGCCCACTCCCAAGTCTCCATGGCAGTCTTACCTCTTCCTGCAGTCCTGAACACGACCTCCTTTCTTGTGAGGGAAGTCCTTTTGCTGCCACCTGGGGTGATCCCAGGGTCTGGCATATGTCCTGAGTTTACACCCAAGCCCCTGCCAGCGCTGCATACACTGTTTCTGTACCCTGTGCAGATCTGTCCACGCCCCTGTGTGCTGTGGGTGAAGGTTTGGGGGACCACATGCCTCGCAGGACGGAGGAGGCCTCCTTAACCTGGCACTCAAGGTCATCTGTTGTTTAACTCCAATCAAATCAAGAGAAAGCCCTGGCCCCTGAGTGGTGCTGAAGCTCCAAGATTACACTGCTGTCCTGAGAGACTGTGTTTGTGTATTCTGGTATATTAACTGGCTCTATCATAGGGCAGAGCTTTTCCTGCCATGGAAGCCTCTGGGTTGAGGGGACCCAAGTGGATTTAGTTGAGGCAGGGCTGCCACAGAGGGCTTTCCAGTGCACTGGTCTCATCTGCTTTCTACTCTTCTGCTTGGCTGTAGAACTCACCATTCAAACAAAGATTTTTAGAAAGGGGCAGTATGGAACTCTTCTGGTTAGATGGCTGTTGTGGTTTGTATCTAGTTGTCCCCCCAAAGCCTCCCATGTAAATCATGGGGCTGTCAAGCACAGCTCGAGGGGTGGGACCAAAGGACCAGGGCTGCGTTTAAGGGGGTGTGGCCAAGAGAGGCGTGAACTGTTAAGCTGACAGCATGCTCTGACAGAGGTCCCCCTCTCCCAGGTGGCAATCTCTCTCAGAGGTATGGAGCAAATCACCCTGGATATAGCAGTGTAGTCTTGAGGTCTTGCTATGTAATTCAGGCTGCTTTAAATTATGAAACCTCCAGTAACTGTGAGCTTAATAAACCTTTCTTTCCCTAAGCTTGTGTTTTGGGTATTTGTCCCAGCAACAAGGGAAAAGTAACTAAGACAATGGCAGTGGGGTCCCAGAGTCTACTTCGCAGGATCTCAATGTATCTGTCTCCCTTTGCTGTGCCTCTTGGGGAAAGAAATTGGAAATCCCTAACTAAGAGTCCTTCCCTTCAAGGCCACCAAAGACCCCATCCAGGTACAAGATGCTTCATATCTCTCCCATAAGTGCAGCCGCTGGGGTTGCCTATCATGCCATGTTCAGTGTGCTGAGATGGCCCAGAGCCCCAGTTCAGTGCCAGGCCCATGAGATGTGGCTTAGGCATGACTCTTCCTTGCAGGTGGACCCGTTCTGGAGTGTAGACCAGCAAGACAGTCAGCCTTGTCAACAAGAGTGATAGAACCAAGAAAATTCTGTCAATCCACTGCCCTGGACCTGTGGTGGGTTCAGAGTGTTGAAGGAGTATGCAGCTGCTTCGTAAATGAGCATGGTCCAGACCCCTGGGTGGGCTTCAGGCCCACACATCTGCTAGCGGGAGAAGCCAAATACATTCTGAGTACCTGACCTGCTGCATCCACACCTTGTCTGAGCCCTGCCTGAGAGCTTCAAATCCCAGCCTCCCACCCCAAATTAGGTCTGTTGTACTGATTGTGTACAAGTCTGGGGATATTTTTCTTCTCTCCTACATGAAGTTTTAGTTTTTCAGTAAATAGTAATTAAAACTAACATAAGCAGAGACAACAATGCAACATTTTAATTTATTTATCTCAGCTGACTGCACCCGCCAACCTCCCAGTGAAATTCCTTTGTTTTCTTATGTGATGCACCATCTCGGTGCTCTCTCTCTCTCTCTCTCTCTCTCTCTCTCTCTCTAGTTTGTCTTCCTGCTTTGGAAGAAAGTGGGGAGTGCAGTGTCGGTGTGGTGGCAGGACTGAGCACTCTGCACCTTGTACCTATCAGGGAGGTTGTCCATTTCCCAAACTGTGGACAACAAAGACAGTCCTGTCCTCCATTCTATTCCAAAGCCATCTCCAAAACGCCTTTCTGGCAGTCCTTAGCCCCTGGCCCCTTCTGAGGAACTCGGTAGCTGGATATTGTCATCACGAGGGCCTGGCTCAGTTGCACAACACTTGGACGTGACCTCTAGTGAGCACGGTCGTGGTTTCCCTGTCTCCTGCCCTTCCCCAGGCATGGTCTTACTCCCACTTCTCCGAGCACGTTACGGGAAGTTTCCTGTCTGCACCATCATTTCTGGTGGCTCTGCAGGT
Source organism: Myocastor coypus (assembly GCA_004027025.1). Classification (NCBI taxonomy): domain Eukaryota; kingdom Metazoa; phylum Chordata; class Mammalia; order Rodentia; family Myocastoridae; genus Myocastor; species Myocastor coypus. Next base: position 3,574 of record PVJA010001382.1, on the reverse strand, counting down.
TGCAGGAAGGCAGGGGCTCTTGCTGACACTTCACCCTTGCTGCCCCTTCCTAGACCTCATGAATTCTGGGCAGCTGTGTGGCCAGGCTGGCTCCAAGTCTGTTCCTTTCCTGCCCACTGCGTGTCTTCCAGTTGATTATGTAAACTCTGGAGCTTCCTTCTCCAGATGTGTGGAGTGGGGATGTTGTGGCCATAGTTACATGGGACGATGCTTGTGAGTGTACAGGGTTTCAGGAATTGAGAGCTGGTATTGCCCTGCTTTATTACTCCCTAGCCTAGTGGGCATTCCACCCTATGTGTTTTTTCTGGCATAGTTTTGACCACCAAGTTCCCAACCTAAAAATTAGATTCTGTGTGCTCTGTTCTATAGGAGAATCCAGGACACTCTCAAAGATCCATTTTAGTGTGAATGGGGTCTGTGTGAGTTCCAGCTGCAGCCCTTAGGCTCCCCAGCAGCATTTGGCCCAGGTGACCCCTTGATCCCTTCTTGAACTGACATTTGCTAGCATGCAGGAGCCTGGCACTGCGTGAATGGGTGGCCCTCACCAGTTCCTGGTTGACAAGGCAGGTCAGGAAGGAGGTTTCATGCAAAGCTTGCCGGTGCCCCTCCTTCTAAGCTCGCCTAGATCCACTTTTAGACTCTGGGGAGCCAAGCTGCCAGTTCCTGAGCACATCTGAGACCTGCATGCTGGTGTGTGTGGCGGGTGGGCTTCCTCTCTGCTGCTTGCTCTGCCATGCAAGGTGCCGGTCTTGACAGGATGTGTGAGAATCAGTCTCTGCTCAAGGAGGCAGCCGGAGACACTACCTGTGCTTCTTTGAATGCACACATGAGGATGGATGGAGACTGGGTGCAGGGTCAGGAAGCCTGGCTGTCATATTAACAGAGTGAACCTAAATAGCAAGGAATAACAAGGGGTGGGTCCCCATATGGTCCTGTCCTGACCACCACACCTACTTCTTCCATGGGGGGCGGAGCTCAGGCCTGGATAAAAATGCAATCGGGAGGCTGTAAGGATGATCCCCTCCCATTTTCTGAGGAGGCAGGTAGTCTGGGTGCCTGGGGTCTCTGTTGATGTAGAAACGTGAAACCATGAAAGGAACCTGTGAGCCAGAGTGCCCTGCAAAGCTGAGCTGTGACTCCCTTCCCCATCAGTGCCTGCAGTGAGCCCTGGGATGCTCTTAGTGAGTGGACACTTGGCTTAGGGCAGGAAGGGCCCTTGGCATCCACGAACTGCCCAGATGCCATCTCTCTATGGTTCACTGAATGAATGAGCCCATGGAACTTTCACAGTGGTTGTGAAGCAGACACTGAGTATCTCTGTGGCAAGAGGGAAATGAGGGGACAGAGGCCATGAGCCTGCCCAAGGACACCCAGCTGGTAAGTGGAAGATTTGGATCCAGGTATCTGGCTCCAGAAACAAGCTTGTGACGTGATGGGATGGACACAGGACAGATTCCTCTGTGCTGTACCTTTAGGGGGCCATGCTTTGGGGGCTGCCCTAGACCACCTCCTCTTTCCCCTGCTGAGCCCACAGAGAGGGCGTCTCACTCAGAAAATGTGCCAGGAGTAAGCACCATGTCCTGGACTCTTCCCAGTGAAGAAAGCAGGAGCATGGCTGCTGTGGCAGAAGCCACTTGGCGTCCTTGGGATGCGGTGGCTACAAGAGGAGGACGCGGCCTGAGAGGCGGTGCAGAGTCAGCAGGCCCTGGTGTGCCCCAGGAACTTTCTCTTCCTTCTCAGCTCCAGTTTCCCCACTGACTGAGGCTGTGAGGTTCCTGCCTGCCTGGCCACCAGCCCCTCAATATCAGACCATTTTAAATATCTGTTACTGCGTGGTTCCATTTTGATTTCTTTATAGTGCCTTTGCAAAGTCTGGGTGAGGAATTCTTTCTTGATCAAGCAGAGAAAAAGGCATGGATTTTCTCTGTACAACCAGATCCAGAGAATAGGGCAGGAAAGGATCTCTCCTTGCTTTACAGATTAGGAATTAGGGTCCATGAAGGCGATTAGATTTGTCCTCAGAAGGTAGTATCTTCCTGCTTGGGTTTAAAAGAAATAAATTGTCATTGGATATATACCATATAAAATTTAACATTTAAAAAAAAAAAAAGAAAACTTACCATTTTAGCCATTGTTAAGTGTATATCTGAATCTAAATAACATTAGCTGATTTATACTATTATGCAACAGTCACCACTACCCATCCCTTGAACTTGCTCACCTCCCCAAAGTGAAATTCTGCACCCATTGAGCAATAACTCCCCAGCCCCTTCCCCAGGCCCTGGTAACCACTGCTCTACCTTGTCTCTGTAAATTTTAGCACTTGAGGTACTTCAGATAAGTAGTTGTCCTTTTGTGTTGCTTTATTTCACACTCTTCTTTTTATTTAAATTATGAGGAAAAAATGTTTTCAGCTTTTCAAGGCTCAGGAAGGATCTGTTAAGCCTAAAAAGAAAATAAAGTAACAATTTCACAGCAAGGTTGCTACTCAGAGGAAAATAATAATAATCTTGACTGCATGAGAATGAGTAAATCCTGAGGCGTCCTCCTGTCCTGTTTTTAGGGGTCAAGAAGGTGGTATGTTCTTTGCCCTTAGACGTGGCACAGGGCCTAGGAGCCTTTAGCAGGTATGATTCGGACAGCATCCTGGAAAGAGGTGGAGCAGAGGCCACAGGCAGCCACGCTTGGATGCCAGGAACCTCTCAGGTTGAAACCTGGACCCTGATTTCAGCGTGGTCCTGGCTGGTTTTCTCTAGAGGACTCAGTCTGCCATCTAAAAGATGCTTCTCCCAATCCATGAGGTTCAGAGAGCACCAGAGGCTGGCCTAGGACAAAGATCCCATGCCTCAGAGATAGGACATGATCACCCCAGTATCGCCAGCAAATAGGACACAGACTGAGCCCTAACCCCAAGACAGCCTCTGATTTGGATCCAGGTCTGAAATAGTGTGGCTGCTTAAAGTACACACCTTCTAGCGTCACAAAAGAAACGCAGCCCAGCCCCAGCTGATCTACCACCTGCCACATGGGGCTAATTAGATCTTATTTTGCAAGATACTCAGAAGGATCACAGTTTGTCCCAGGTCACCAGCCAAGAGTTAGCAGAAGTAGGACAGGGGCCAGAACTAGGCAGAAGCACTGTTTCTGATACCTGGAGCCAGGCCCAGGGGCTCTGTTCTACTACCTGAGTTCGCATCTGCCTGCTGTGCCGCTCTGCACCTGGCAGGTCACCCTGGGCTAGTGCTCACACTGGCTTTCCTTCAGCACGCATCCCCATACAGCATACATCGTTGCTTCACGATCTGATATTAAAATTTTCTGGCCCTCAGTTTTGTATTTCCTTGAATTTCCAAATATCTGTGTCAAAATCGTGTAACTGCTTATATCACATTGTATGGAAAGTTATTAGAATATCAATGATGGTCAGAAAATATCATTTACAAGCTAAGTCAAAGATATTTGATACTCAGAAAGCCAGTGATGATAAGCCCAGTACCTATGTTATAGAATAATAGTATCACAAAGCTTTTCTGCTGGAGGGTTGAGAATGTAAGTTAACAGACCAAAAATTGGA